>JAZHYW010027488.1:0-21330 GCA_037355805.1 Ixodes ricinus | reverse complement strand
CCTGTGCAATGAACACGAAGTGGTTAGCGACTGTCATCTTGGCGATGCCACCGTGCCCACAGGGGAGTGAAGATCGTGGGTGGTCTTTTATACTTGGCAGCGCTGGCGCTGAGGTAGCCGATGTCGGAGGCGATGTGAATCTTGAGAATTCCAGGTTTTCGTTGAAGGTCCACCGAAGAAAATTTCGATCTGTACCAGTCGCTGCTTTCTCGTTATCAGCCGTGGCGATGCACTCAGCTTGATGAATCGCCGCCGGACAGCTTTTGACGGCGTCACAGGCCCAGTGCGGCGGCAGAAGCAGCAGTACCTGTGCAATGAACACGAAGTGGTTAGCGACTGTCATCTTGGCGATGCCGCCGTGCCCACAGGGGAGTGAAGATCGTGGGTGGTCTTTTATACTTGGCAGCGCTGGCACTGAGGTAGCCGATGTCGGTGGCGATGTGAATCTTGAGAATTCAGGTTTTCGTTGAAGGTCCACCGAAGAAAATTTCGATCTGTACCAGTCGCTGCTTCCTCGTTATCAGCCGTGACGATGCACTCAGCTCGATGAATCGCCGCCGTACCGCTTTTGACGGCGTCACAGGCCCAGTGCGGCGGCACAAGCAGCGGTACCTGTGCAATGAACACGAAGTGGTTAGCGACTGTCATCTTGGCGAAGAAGGCGAGGCACTTGCCGCGCCTTCTTCAAGTAGAGAACCTGAAACGCTGCATTTAAAGATAGCTAAACTCCGTAAGAAAAGGCACATATGGGTACGAAGAAGTTCTCCTGTCTTTTTCTCGGTTTTTGATTTTTTTATCGCTTTCTTCTAGGAACCCATTCAAAAAGGCGAACTTAACTTCATGAGTGGTCGTTCTGTTGAGACGAATTTTGTGTGTTTCTTAAATGATGTTGCACCCAATGTTTTTTTCTCGAGGTCAAACTGATGCTGTGTGCTTTGACTGTAGTAAGGCAGTCGACCATGTGAATCACTACCTATTGTTACACAAACTTTCAGTGTACGATATCAATGATGGTTATTGTTCTTGGTTCGACAGTTATCTTTCTGGAAGAGCGGATAGTGTCAGCTACGCTTATGCGAAGTCACGATTTTTTGTCTGTGCCATCTGGGGTACGCCAAGGCTCCAAACTTGGATATCTTCTTAATGTATTGATCAGGAAATCCAAGACGTCGTTTATCATTCACGCGCCTCTTGCAGTTTCCAGACCATCTCAAAATCTACAAAAACATATTAACCATTAGGTGACTGTACTGTTCAAGAATATGTTAACGCCATATGTCAGTGGTGTCTAGACAATCATCTTGCGCTCAACTATGAAAAAAAACAATGTTATATATTTTACGTGCAAGACTAATCCTACCTGTTTTGTGTACCACTTAGGGAGTTCGGAGATTAACCATGTACTGTGTGTAAAATACCTTGGAGTTTTGCTTGACTCAAACTTATTTTCAACTCTTATGTGTTATATGTTGTGAACCCTTGTTTTAGACTTGTCGGTGTAATTTCACGATTAAGCAAAAGTTTTTCGATTGTGTATTTTAACGGCGAAATCTCACTGTCGGCGATAACAAGAATCTCTGGACTTGCCACGCCGTGCGCCTCTAAAGTAGTCATTTACCAGAGTGAGGGCCGCCGAAAGTGATGCCGCGCGACTTTTCTACGGCCGGCAGTGCAGAGAAGCCGTGAGAGTTCGTTCGTTGTTCTCTGTTCGCGCAAATGCCTTCGGGCAACCTCTCCGATCCGGGCTTAATGATGTTGCTGAGAACATCCAGGGTGTCGCGCTTGGTCAGGATCTGCCAGCAAGACGGGCCCTCCACAAACTCCAGAGGAGTCAATGAGAGCAACCGAAGCTCCGGCAGAAACGGTCTCATGGTCCTTCGCAGTGCGGTGATCGGAGTCTCGTCGCTCGTTTGCGCGCAGTGCACCGTCGCCCAGGAGTAAACAGCCTCGATGATGTCGTATTCTCTTATCCTCAAGCAGGGGTTCTTCAATATTCTCAGGACGGTTTCCTCCGATGCGGCGATGAACTCCTTGCACTTTATTACCTGTCCAGCGTTCTCTTTCAGGTGCTTGTCGATGAGACTGTCCAAGGTCTTGGTGCTTCCCTTTGCTATCGTGTACTCCAAGACGTAGCAGACGTCGGCTGGCTGCAGTGACGTCCCGAGAAATGCGTCGCAGGCTTCCACGAGCCTCGACACCCGGAATGTTTCAGCAGCCGTTCGCGTGTGCAGCGCTTGCGGAATGTTGATTAAGCTGGCAGCCTGGGTGTACAGATACCTGGAGGGAAAGTAAAGCGACCCACGTTATTGAAGCGAAATTATCTAGGACCAATTCTTATAACGATGTTTCAATATTCTATTTGGAATATTTTTCCGAAGCACTAGCAGTTGCTGACAAAGAAAACTACTGACGGAAGCGACATACTTTGTTGCATACCTTCCCTGCTACCACTACGATTTTGGATTACCTTTTTGTATAGTGACTTCTACTCTACCATGCACAAGCGCTAGTTTTTGTTACGAAGGAATTTTAGAGAACGAATTGAGGGCACATCTAATGCTCTTCCTGAAAACGTTCTTAGATCAGTCAGTTGACAAGCTCTACAGAAAGGCGGCATTCGAAAACAGTTATTTTCTGTTTCTTTAAACGTTACCAAATCAAAATGAGTTTACAGGCTTCCTAGAACGCTAGGCGCCATTTTGTTCCGCGTCCGACTGGTGGCGTGCAATACGCCATCAGCGCCTCCTATGGGCAGAAGCAGCGGAACCCTTTATCTTACGTTACGTTACGTTATGAGAGATTATGGCATGCTAACGCCACAAGTCACCGGGACTTCTCTGTTTCATATTAAGTGTGGCTACCACGCTGGAGACCCTAGGAATCCTGGGTTCAATGCCCCCTGCCCGTTTTGATCTGCATGAACATCGTACCGGCGTGCGGTCATGTGTCACTACTGCGTGATGCACGTTAAAGACCCCAGGCCAGCGGTTTTACCGCACTGGCTCAGTTGCTCCTCTACTGCTGAGACACCCCACACTCACTAAGGCAGACTAACTTCCGGCTCTATAAACATATACACACCAATATTTCTTTTTGTGTCTACCAGTTTAAGGAGATTGCCTGGTACGCAACATCTAAGACACAAATGATTCGCAGACATTTACGTAACGTAAGAAAACTGCTGTGAGAACCAGCCTTTAAACATAAAGTTTGCGCAAGCGTTTGCGCAAAGCAATTGAGAAGAGGACACCTAAGCACTTCTTATGAGTTGTGAATGCGAAAGCATGAATGTCCAATTGAACGCCGTGGAGTGCTCTGCTGGAGGTTTGCGGCCGCCGACGATGTAGATGGTTTAGGCGGCGCCCGAGAGGAGCAGAATCGGCCGAGCGCGCGCCACCGTGTTCCTTTTGCCGGCGTGTGGGACCGCAGCGCCATGAAGTGGCGTTCCTTGAAACTAGGGCGCGCGCCAGGGAAGTGGAGTTTATTCCCCGTTTCGCTGCTACAGACTACAGGCTTCGCTCCATGGGACAGAGGACTTTAGGTGCCGTTTGGCGCGGCTTCAAGAGCTCATAACTCCGGTTCGCTCCATCGGACAGTTAATGCTTCCTAATTAGAGGAATACGACAACGAAATTTCGGTGCTCATTTTTTGGACTATACGTGTTCAAAGGAGCAGTATCACATCAAGAACACCAACATCTTCGTAAAAAAAAACACGAAAAAGAATTCTAAAACAAATTAAACGATTAGTAAAGAGAACCTGGTGGATGTCGCTAAAGTCTCGTTTGTAATGCCCGTCTAGGAACCTTGACAGGTAGTGGCGATAACTGTCTCGCCTAGAACTATACATGATTTCAACCTGACATCATCCCAACAGCTCTACGGCCAGTACTAGAGAAGAGGGGAGGAGGAACTCCCCACTTAACAGGACTTTCTTTTGTGGTCCCAGGCGCCGCTATTCTCCCTCTACAAGATTAAAAAAGGTTAGCCCGTCACTCAAAATTCACACAAATTCAGCTTTGGTGCTAGTTGCTGTGACACGATCGGTGGCGTGCTTCGACCGCTTAGGTGGCTGGAACGGCTAGGGCATCCTGACGACGTCAGCCTCGCCGCAGCTTTGCTCATCCCGAGACAAACTGCATCACTATTGCGCCAGATGTGACGTGCTCTCCGCTGGCTGTGCTCCGAGAGCTTGCCAGGGTGGGACGTTTATAACGAAAGGTACAGCCATCAGGCTCAAACTACAAACGTGCGATTGTCATTTACAGATATTGTGGATCATATTCAGCCTACTTTTGAACACGACGGGTATATATGAAATTTCGTTGAAGTATCCCTCCTAAAAGAGCGTCTTTCGAAAATAGTTCTCCGCTGCCCGTGGAAGCGTTGCCGCTTGTGGCGCTAGGAACGCTAAACACTCGTACCTTCTCTCGTGTATATATGCAACAGACAAGAACTGTTTGCGAACGACTCTCTTCCGCGGAGTTTGTCAACTGATAGATATAGGAGCGTTGGTGGCCTCCACGGTTGCCAGCAGAAAAGCGGTAAGGTAGGATAGCGTTTCTATAGCACCACCAGCGGCAAAGCTTTCATGGGCAGCGGAGGAAAACCGTTTTCAAATGGCGCTCTTTTAATGCGATAACATTCTTTAGCTACTTCACCCGGTTTTCGCGATACGGGATCTGGCCTCGAATGCGCAATGAGTACGCGCGGCACGCATATACGTCGCGCCTACGCAGGCGCCGCGCGCATGAGGCGCTGCGGTAAGCATTCCTTGAGATTCGCACTCTCTTCGAAGGACCTGACGTCATTGACGTCGTCGTTGATGTCGTTCTAGAGGTCGTCTTTGAGGTCGTCCTAGAGGTCATCCTAGAGGTCGTCCTAGACGTCGTCTTCTAGGACGTCGTTCTAGACGTCGTTCTTGAGGTTGTTCTAGAGGTCATCCGTGAGAAATTCCTAAAGGTCGTCCTAGCAAGCGGATAAACCTGCGCCGTGTATACACGGAGTGGCTGTACGCACACATTCACATTTGCGCACAAGCTACGAAGCAATCACTCATGGCAGCGGCACAAGCAGATGAACCTACGCCCCGCATACACGGAGCGGCAGTACGCACAGCTTCTCATTTGAGCCAGTAGGTACAGCCTCCAGTGTTTTTAACAATATCGCGCGAAGGCCGACCGGCCGGTAGATTAGTGCCTTATCGCGGCGTGATACAGCAAGTCAGTGAGGCTAGACGTGTGCCTCCTGCCACACGCGCGTGGTCTCGTTGACCTGCTGTTTCACGCCGCGATAAGGTGCTGATCTACCAGCCGGTCGGCGTTCGCGCGATATCGTTAAAAATCTGGAGGCTGTACATGGTCAATGATGGTGGTGAAACAGTTTGAAAATTAAATAGTTACACTGAGAGAGGACAAGACACACACACATGAAGCTGCAATGATGGTGGACAAATAGCTTGAACATTAGGCAATTAAACAGAGACAGAATATAAAATGATTTTTCAGAGACGAAGCAACCATTCAATTTAGAAGTGACAAGCTGCAGTCGCGCTGACGTCAATGATCGCGTCGTAAACCATTCATAAAACAAAGTGTTTACTCGAAATTTGCGTCGTCGTAATCAAAGATAAGCTGCGTCGTGAGTCTCATGACAAATGCTATGGCAATTTATAGACACCCAACAATAGTGGTTTCTACAGCCAATTGCTTGCTCAAACTGTATGATTACCATACAAACCCCCTATACAAACCAATACAGAATCACCTTCCCCGCAGGCAATGTCTATCCAATGTTTCACCGGTTACGCCGCTCCTGTCCAAAGGGCGGACGAATAGCATAACGAGCGCCACCAAGAGGACGCGCTATAAAAAGGTGCCAGGTGTTTTAGGATGCTCGTCAGCTAACTTTGATATAGTGACATTGGTTGATGGCACACACTGGGAGCCGCGCGCCATCGAGCGACAGCGCAGAGCAGATCTTTCATTCCTGACAAATCATACAGGCAAAAAATGCGTTAGTTTTTATAAGCTAGCGCCATGTTTGACTTTATTACACCGCTTCCCCCAGGTTTCCATTCCAGGGAGAATAACGACGTGTCGGTTTTTCGGTCGGCATGGACCTACGGAATGTTGGGAAGCTACACTCGTTGTCACGTTAAGAAATTAGGAAGTTTTGCGTATTACTCATGCGCTGTGCGAAGTAGTTCCCACAAGATTTGGTTGTGAAGGAAGAAACAATGCGTTTAGCGTTTGAAACGTGTACGTCTTAATGAAATGACGCAAAGCTAATCTAGGATGCACCTAAATATATCTTAATGCTCCATATAAAGGGGAAATTAGGAATACTCAGCGAGGAGCCGGACGTTTTTTCACTGTGTTTTCTGAAGTGAACACACACATAGGGGTGGCCTGAGGGGCTCGGCGATTGCTCGTGAAGCCGCTGGTGTCCGATTTTGGTCAAGGTGAAAGCGAGGGCGTTCTCGGGGCTGCTGATTGGACGTGACGTCACACCTCGTGCGTAAATAAAGCAATGAGACATTTTTGACTCCTTCCCGAGATCACAATTATGCAAAATATTGGTGAGAAGGTTTCGACAACTCACAAATAGTGAGAAAGGTCTGGTAGCCTCTGATGTGCTTGTTCTTATTACTTCTGGCGGTCGATGGCTTTTGGCTTGAGACTTGTAAACGAAGAGCGAGTGGTCGACGGCTTTAGCCGAGAAGATGCAGACGATAACAATTTCAGCCCGCGTCCGATCTCACTTTGTCGCTGCGCTCAGTTTGTAGCAGACAATCAACTCTTTCCTGGTCTGTTATGCCCGTGTCCCACTAGAGCGACAGACAGAGACTAAAGACAGCGACAAGCCTCAAACCCATGCAGCATGCTCGCGATGGTACCTTTGGTAGGCGTTTAGTCGTTCGGTGCTCGTGAAGTAAGCACGAGCGATTGCATGCCTGCCAAAGACACCCTCGCGTGCATGACGCTTGTGTTTGAGCATAGCCTCCTTTCTTCTGAAAAGCTTTTCAAATCGCGAAAGACTCTGGTTTGAGGCTTGTCGTTGTCTTTTGTTTCTGTGTGTCTATCTAGTGGGACACGGGCATTAGCAGACGACGTACGGTGTTTTCTTGATTTTTTCCGTCTGCGAAGAGCGCTTCGTTGCAAACAAATTGAGTTTTTCGCTCACGTTAGCCGACGAACCACTCATCTCTATGACAATAGACCTTTTTCACATACCGACGGCACCAGGCGGTGGCTGCACGAACTAAAAATCAAAGAAGTGACCTGCGCTACCAAACGATAATGGCCCGTACGAAAATGTCAGATATGGCCCCGATATATTTTATATACGGGCAGATATGATAATATAAGTAGTCAGATAGGGAATATATGGGAGCAAATACGCCCCGATATCGCCATATAGGCGGGCTAATACTGCCAGATGCGGCCGTATAAGTGCGTAAATACGGCCTTATTTCGCGATATACGCGTGCAAATATTGCCCCTGATAATGATATATGGGCCCGTTTCGGTCGTGCAAGCAATAAGTCATATGTACTCGCCAAGACAAGTTGATTGATCTATATTGCATGAGTCTCAAATAATTGGTTAATTATTGTTAACATCGTTAAAGTGAAGTTATTCCAGGTATTTGGACCAATTAACCAATTGCACATTTTCAAGATTGAAAGACAAATGAAATTTGGTTGTATGTTTGACGTGTGACATTATGACGAAGTGCATAAGATCGGAAAGCGAGTTAATCAAATAATGGATTTGAGATCGCAGCTCATAGGCGCCCGTTTCCGAGTTAAGCGGTGTTGGCGTCGCCATCAAGTAACCACCCCGCTAAATTTAGCGAGAAATTGAATTGGTACTTATATCACTTGACGTCAATTTCCCGCTGAATCTAGCAGTGAAACTAATTTTGTTCGTGTTTCCCCGCTAAATTGAGCGGGGAAACACGAACCGTTAGCTTACTGAAGATGCAAGACGCTACTTCGTCGTCCCGAATCCTTTTTCCTTCGAACGCCTGCGAAGCCGTTGCGCCCTACGCAGCATCTTTCAAAAACCTTTCGCGCAGCATCGTAACCGCTTGCGAGCGTCTGCGATTCATCGTGTGTTGAAAGTGGTGTCTTTTATGTGCAACTCTTTCGTAAAAATATTTGAAATTTAAAAACGCGAACCTAAGAGTGTACTCATAATTTTAAATTTATTGGTAAAAAATATATATACACATTTATTTATTTATTTATTTATTTGTGGACATCGTGCGCAAAAAAAATAGTCGCGCTTATTTCTTCATTTTAAATTATGATCTGGGTTATACGGCGTAAAACATAGTATCTTCAAACTCGCATCATTTTCGGTCACTTTCGAGCTAGACAGTCTGGAAGTTCAGAAGTTGGACGTCAGAGAGCTCTATGTTAACTCGGTATTGAAAGCAGGGTAGACGATATGCATGGTTTAGGCCAATCGTGTCTCCGGTTAGGGTCACGTGACTACAGTCTAGAAGCTGGTGATGAAGCAGAACACAGCACCTGCCTGGAGCCCAAGGCCACACATAGCATTCACTGCACTATCAGCCTTGGGTACAAGTGACAAATCCGCACGTTGATTCCCCATAAGATAAGTCCTTTGTTTGTGCACTCCCGTTTTGGCCTGTCCTTCTCTCCTTTTCTCTCTCTCCCTAAGCTGAAAGCGTGACAGAATGTGCGTGGTCACGTGGTTTTACGGATGCGGATCCATGCAGTGCGCCCGCGTGGCTGCTGCGAATTTCTGCTTCTGCAAGCGATTTCAAAGAAGCCCAAGAATTTTTTGTGATGCGTTCAGTGCTCGTTTCTAAAAGTGACAGGTTGTGCTACATCGTGTTGATTCTTCACGGACACATTCCTTCTCGTTTTTGTGTTTGAGTGGTGATTCCGTCGTGGCCGTGTCGACATCTATCTGGGATTACCTTTCAAGTCCCGTCTCGTCAACGTAAGTGCGCTGCAACCTACTTCGCGACAATAGATCGTTTTCCTAAAGGTACTCTTCTAGATTATTTTTAGAATTAGGCCGTGTCTATCTCCTGGCAGCCGGGAGAATAATTGTGCAGAATGTTTCGGCATTGGTGCGATTGCGCTACAAGCAGAAAGTTACGATATGCCGCCGACAAAGTTTTGACGTGTCGCCAAGAAGGACAACAACAAAGAATCTTAATTGCGCGTTCTAAAATTTGACGCGCGGCTTTACGAGTCGCTTGTAAAAAGATTGTTACGATTTTGCGAAATACTGGTAAACAACGCTAGGTTACCGTCATAATCTAAACCCTGAGATAAGGATAAATCAAATAACGTACAACTCTCATTGACTCAGGGTTTCATATTATGATGTTTCCTAACCGGCTTGCCTACATACCTTTGCTCCTTGCAAAGGTTACCGTCTCGCAGACGGCACAAACCGATCCCCTGACGGCCGGGCTCGCGGCGCGACAATCGCTCGAAGCGGGGAAACGGCGTTATGTAACGAAAGGCAAAGGGCATCTACACCACGAATGGGCAAAAGCCGATGCATAGGCGTGCGCAAACGTAAACAACGGTAGAAAAGTGGAGTTGCTCGCCGCTATGAGATGCTTGCTGCAAACTCGGTAATCCGCGGGCGTATCCCTCTCCTGCCGCTCATACTTTCTCTAACTTGAGGGACACTGTCTCGCGGTTCATGCCGACGAAACGATCGGACGATCGTCGCTACAGCCGAGCGCGGCACAGTTTACCATTGCTCTCGCTATGCAGGGTCGAAGAGTCAACCACCAGCATGGTGGATACCGGTGTTCGATGTCATGATGTGACGTACGTGCAATGCCTAAATACCGGGTGTTATTATTTTTTTTATTCTTGCAGATTTGTTTTAAAAGAAGCCGTGAAAACTACACTTATGCGGTTTGTGCGAGTGAGTTATACGCCCATGGGGACAATCGTAGTTTTCTAGTCTTTGCGATAAGTCGGCTAATTAACTAAAATTCACTAATTTACTTTTAATTAGTGGAAATAGACATATGGTTTCAATTATAAACTTGCTGAGCGTCGTCCAAAACCCATAAATCAGTAATTTTTAGAAAGACTTTGAGCGCGTGTGAAGCGCAGTAGTGCGCTGAAGTTACCACTCGTGGACCAGGTACAAGGCTGTGGCTAGATAAGAGACGGAAAAATTGCGCGGGCGCCTGACCGACACCACTAGCTTTGTACCTGCTCCACGAGTGGTAACTTTCTCACGCGCTAGAGTCTTTCTGAAAATGACTGATTTAGGGATTTTGGACGACGTTCAGCAAGTTTCTAATTGGAACCAGATGTCTATTTTCACTAATTTAAAAAACAAGTGGTGAATTTCAAATCATTAGCCGACTTATTGCAAAGATTAGCCACCCACATAATGTCCCCCTGGGTGTATAACTCACTCGCACAAACCGCATAAGTGTAGGTTTCATGGCTTTTTTAAAAACAAATCTACAAGAATAAAAAAAAATACCTGTATATCAGGGTCTTGATATCTCCATAACAAGACCCTGATACGGTTATATAAAAAATTGGGCAGATCTGGCTTAATAAGGCTTATATAAACTGATTTACTTGATATCGCCAGATCTGCCCAATTTTTTATATAACCGTATCTATTTTTTTTTAATATAAGTTTAGATATGCCATTTAAGTAAGGGGGAGCTACGCTACCAGTTTCTTCGCTCTCAGAGCTGCGGCACGTGCGCGACGGCACGCGAGCCACTCGAGCAGTACAAAGGTACGCACATATACTCTGTTTCATACTTAGTGTGCAACGCTGTCAAAGCTACTGGCGCGAGCGCGTGGCTTCATTTATGGTTTTGTTTGCGCGAGAACACGTGCAAATGATCAACGAGATCAAGCTACCATGCTCGCGCCAGTAGCTTTGACAGCGTTGCACGCTAAGTATGAAACAGAGTATAGGAAGTATTCACTGGCGGCCATAGCTGGTGTGCGCGACTGCTGAGCGCGTGCAGATGGCGAGCTTCCACGGTTCTTTTGGAACGTGCAATCGCCACCGTCAAGATTGCCGGTCTTAGCAGCCTATTAATGGGCGCTCGTTCTGAGCATGCGCTCTAGACAGCACCCACAAATATGGCGCCCAGTGAATACTCCTTATAGGGACTTTCATACCTCGTGATCATCTTTGTAGGGAGAACCAGGGGGGACACGTGAAAAACAAGGTAACCATGCGAGCAGCGAGCAACGATGGCGACGGTGGTGGACGACTATAAAGCCGGGCGGCGTTCCCGAAGGGGAGAGGGTTTTCGGACCGATATCGAGCCGAAATCTGGCGGACTGGCGAGCCGAGCCGAAACTGAGCCGAACGACGGTGTTCTACGTCCCCGGCGCCGACGGGAGACGGGAGACGTCGGTGCCCCGCCCCATTGAGGGACAGCCAATCACAAAATAGGGAACTTTCGCTCAATCTGGCGGACTCTCAAAAGTTGGGTGACCATGGGTACAGCCGCGAGAGGGGGATCGACCGTACTCTATAAACGCTTGCAAGTATGGCCTCTGGGCGCCGCCATCTTGCTGCTGCTGTGGGTCGATCGTCGGAGAGTCAAGTATTGCTGAGGCGTACCCGAGGGCTCACCAATGCTTGTCTATGAGACGGTCTACCCACACCAGCAACAAGATGGCGGCGCCCAGAGGCTGTATTTGGAAACGTCTGTAGGAAGAGGCGGTGAAGGCGTGAAGAACTGGTGATTCCGGTGAAGCACAGGTTGCACAGCTGACGAATACGGCGATTAGAGGTACAGCCGCTATTCTAGGTACTTCCTTCCTACGGTGTTTTTGGATGGTTGCGCCGCCAACGCGACTGTAAAGAGGGCAATTCGTGGCATCCATCAAAACGTCGTGCTTTTCTTTCCGTGCACTTTTTTTTTCGTGTAGCACAATTATATATATGCTGCAATTACGTGTTCTACTCCTGATCCACAGCCTCATTCCGAATTTCCTCGATTTCTCGTGCCGACTTCCGCCGCTTGGCATCGGGCAGTCGCGCGTGCGCAGAACCCTTCTCGGAAAAGGTCCATTTGCTGGATCGCGTGTCCCCGCTTGGTCGCTGCCGCGCAAGTGCGGCCACCGGAAATTCCGTAGCGGCCATAATGGAGGTACGGAAAGTCGACCTTCTGGAGCGTTTCAGAGGCTGGGCGGCAGCGTTCTGAAAAAACACGTTTTCTGCTCGTTCGCCGTCAGTCGCCGAAGTATTTTAAAACCTTGTGTAAACGGTCGTACTTTTCTTTGAGAACACGTGCAATATTTTGCGAAAGTGCAGCAACACAGGAAAAAGGCATAACTCGTCGAACGCATGCCTCGCCACGTCATCAGAGCACAATTGGCACACCAAAGGGCTGCGTCTCTGCCTTCGCACGCTTGGATACCGATCAAGAATCGACGCCATGCGGATGTGTTTAACTCTTCGAGAAATCTTTGCAGGTGTGTAACGCGTAGACCTATTTGCCGCATACGGGATCCGGAAAAAATGGTTCCGGACAAAATGTTTTTGGACATAATGTTCCCGGACGAAATGGTCCCGGTCAAAATGACCCCGGAAAAAATGGTCCCAAGCGCAAAGCCGGAAAAAATGGTCCCAGGCAAAATTTGAGGCATAATTCGGATGTTCTTTAGGTGTTAGTTCACTGTTTGCTCTTGAACCAAATTGGACATATATATATATAAAAAAATCTTTTGCTGAATACTTAAGTTATAAAACGCTAACCATTTTAAAGTTTTCATATTCAATTCAAGACACGTTGCGTGCCAGTAGATGAGCGAAGAAGGGCGAAGGATATTAGAGAAATAATATACAAATCCGTATATCAAATAATGTACGCGCCTCTAATATTTGACATAACCAGCACAAGAAGAAAAAAAAACTGTTGGTTCATAACACGCCATCACAAAAAAAAGTATTTGACGTTCATGCTTATACATTAAAAGGTCTCTCTGCCTTTGAGGAGAGTCGACACTGGTTTAAGATGTAGATGAGAAATATAGCCAGTGCACTACCACTACTAGCCTGGGGTCTTTGACGTGCATCACGCAGTAGCGATACAGGCCCGCACGCACGCCATCAGAAATGTTTATACTCCGTTCAGCCGTAAGCTGAGACTAGAAGCTCCGCCTTCAGCGCCAGCTTTCTGCCCAGTGTGAACGCTTAGGCACGCGCAAAAATAAGAACTGTGGAAGTCTTTGAGCTCGCACGGAAGGCGGAGCTTCTAATCTCAGCTTAAGGGTGAACGGAGTATAGTATGTGCATGATAATGTTTGAATCATCATGTGCTTGCGTTTTCTTGCAGCGCCATTGCACTAATTCGAAATTATAAAAAATGTTGTCGGATTTTCTTAGATTTTCTTCCCGCACAAGTTCTTCTAAAGTCACAGTGCAGCCGACGCTACGAGCTGATAGGACCGACCAAGCAGTGCTGAAAACAAAACAACATACTATAGCCCTCGTCGATTTTTTTTTTTTAAACTCGTGAATTTACCGACTTTATGAATTTACGCCCTTTACCGAACCCATGAACTCACCGACCTCACGCGTTTCACTCAACCTTAAACTCGTGAGCTTTCGAGGCTTACAAACTTACTCACCCTCACCTCACGCCTGATCGGTGAGGGTGATTGAGGCGAGTGAGTGCACTCACGAGTGAAGTTTGCCAAGGTAAGACTGTTTATGCTCCGCATGCGGAGCAGAATATCATAATGGCGCCACTAGGACGGCCATGTCGGATCCAAGCCGCAATGCGGGAAACGACCGTCGCTTCTGCGGGAGCCCCTGAAGCGCGGATGGCGTGGCTGTGAGGCGGCGTGCGGAGCAGAGATTATATAGTGTGGCGATACGCCGCGCGTGCTTCGTCGTCCCGTCATTTGTCTTTAATTTTTCTCTATGCCTTCGGTAGAGAAGCAGTGGCTGTCGAAAACGTCGTCATTTCGCAAGCTCTAGCTGCGCGCTGTTGTCTGGTCCGAGGTGCCCGGATACGTCGGACGCATATCACTCCGCGAGAGCAGCAGATGCGAGCAACAGGATCGTCTCCCACGTTGTCTGCTTCCCAGACTTCAGAAATTGTTTTAAAACATCGTTCGCGTCATAAAGCAACGCGATTATACTGTACCCAGTGGCTACACATAATGTTAAATGGTCAAGGAACCTTCCAGTTCGTTCGATTTTAGTGTCAGATGTATATTTCGCGAACACAAAGCGAGAAAAATGCTCCGCCGGAACTTGGCGCCTGAAAGTTCGCATTCTCGCATGAAGCTTGGATCCAGCTCGGCGCATGTGACCGCTTCTCCGCCAATTCAAAGTTGGCGGCGAAAGGAAAAGGAACGCGACACTCAGGCTCTGAAAGCAGACTCTATACAGTTACTCTATGATTGCCTCAATGTTTGTAGGCTGGTGGCCATCCCAGATTGGGGACAACTCTGTCCTCTGCTAGCGGAGCCGCCATCTTGCCTTCCTTTCTATGCAGCCGCTTGAGTTGTTTACGCAGTTATTGAAGGTTACCATTTCTGAAATGGCGCTGCGTAACTATAACAACCCGCAACGTCAGGCATCCCGTCAAGTGTGCGTTTGTTGTCGGCGCCGGTCAGAAGGCATGAGGCAAAACGGTGGCTGCATTCAGGAAAAGGCGGCACTTGTCCACCCAAAGGCTGTCGCCGCTCTAGAAAGGCGCAGCCAGCGGTAACATCCAGGCACTCTAATATAGTTCGTTTCTGAAGTACGTGTTGGAGCCACTCCTCGAACGCAAGGCTCCTATGACAGTTTCCAAACTGAGTTGTTATAGCAATGTTGGCGTGGCCTAAGACAATGTTGTTTCACTCTTAATATGATATCGTTCTTACCTGAGGAGAGTAAAGAATCCATCTGCCCGTAGGCCGGTGACGCGATATTGGAGCTTTTCGGAATTATTTCCGTAAAACATGGCTTCGAAGACCTCGTTCCGCATGGCAAGAAGCGACTTGTGAGCCCTGAAGATCTGGGGCGGGTCGGAGCCATTCTCGATCAGAAACTCCACGTCGGTGTGTCTTGCCTCCATCAAGAAAGCGAGATCGTCTCTTTCGGACCCTCTGGCCGAAGCAGAGAGATATGGCTCCATCTGAAACGAGTACAAAGGGTATGTTCAGATCCAAGTCCACACGCCAAGAAGCGGTTGTGACGTCACTCCGCTGCGGTGGCGCTGCTGTCGGTACCGGCGCATGCGCGGACGCCTAACCTCAATCGAATATAATTGGTGCGCACGAGCAGTGCCACACCTGGTTTCGGAAAACGCGAACTTGTTTGTAAAGAGAGTATTAGTCTACACATGGCTCGCACTGACCCCCACATCAGCGGCCATTCTGAAGGACCTTGCTGCTCAGCGAACATCATGAGCAGGAATCACCATTGGTATTGTGCGGTGACATAACGTGCAAGCCATGTATGTTGTTTATTTTTTTATTTTATTTTTTTATTCAGGCACAAAGCTTAGGGTAGCGAGGCAAACCGCAGATTTGCTCTGCCTGATGAGGCCCTGCTTCTCGTTTACACTGCTTAACAAAACAACATCGGAGAAAGAAAAAAAAACAGGAAATGCAAGGAAATAATTAGTAAAGCAATAATCTGTCAGTAAAAATGCGACAAAGCATTGCGATTGAATGGTTACTTAAAACAATTGTGCGGAATATTACAAAAAAAAATAAAAGCGTGCGGTACATCCTTCCAATCAAGAACACAAAGTGAATGACACGTGGAAATATTCATTCCATATTAAATATTAAATTTAGATATTTATTATGCTGCCTGGCTCTTGTGAAAACCTTAATCGCTATGAGTGGTTTTATATAAATTTGGGCAGAGGTGCGTAAAGTAAATTTCAATCAGTCAAGCAACCCTTTGACATTCAGGGAGGGCTTGCTGCCCTTTCGATGGAGATACCAAAAAGAACGCAGGAGCACTAGAAAGAAGGAGCCGGTACTAGGAGGGCTCAGACGAAGGACACAGACTGAGCCTCATGAACTCGAAGTTGAACTATATATATTATACTAAATTTCCCGGTGTATAAGTTGAGGGTTTTTGACAAGCTTTCAGTCGGTGCGTCTTATACAATTGCACACTTAATTTGTGTTTTGTTTGCTTCGCGTATGGGCCTTAAAAGTGTTAGGACACGCCAATCACGAAATATAAAATAAATGTATCGTTCAGCGCTCTGTTCACAAGTTAGACCGACGCAGCCAACTCTTGCGTTACGACACCGATCTGTTTAATGACATTTCCGCTGTATCAGCGAAGAACGGCGTTGCTTGGCATTACGACGGGCGTTGTCCGGAATCTGTTATACACAGAGAGAGGCAGTAGATTGGCTTGTTACCCCGCGTCTACTTTCAGCGAAACTTGTTCGGACACTTGGGCCTTGACAATCCAATCCCGTTCTTTCTTGATGCCGCAAACGCTCACGTCCAAGATGTCGAAATCCTCGTCATCATGCTGCACCTCACCGACATCACGTTTCCTGCAACAGGCTGCGAAGTGGTTCCTTCCTTGACAGACGCGGCAAATTTTCCCGAACGCAGGACATTTCCGCGGCTCATGTTTTCTGTTGCACTTGGGCAGTGTTGGGTAAAGTACATCTAAAAGGTATTTCAAGTAAAGTACAAAGTAAATGAGACGGGATGTACTTGAAGTAAAGTAGTAAGTACATTAGGTGCAATGTACTTGAAGTAAAGTACTATAAATACAATGTACTGTTAAAGTAAAGTACAAGTATATTAACAGAATCTTTCATGATGCCCTTTCATTGCCCTTTACAGTGAATTTTTAACTGGTATGCATTGCCCAGGGGTAATTAGGGTGCATGACCTATCTTCAAAAACAGCGGCGAATATTTGATAAAGTAAAGTGGCCACAGAGTAGATATTTTCAGAAATGGAGCCAAATTCAGATGTCCCTCTTCTTAATTTGGCACAGCTTGCACAGGATTGTTGCACCCAAAAGGTTAAATGTACTAGGAGAAAGCATGACGTCAGCCCCATAGCTACCGCAAGCAATCCTCTCATAGATGAGTGTCCTCTCCTCAATGAAAAAAAGAATAGTCAGTTCGCAAGCGACCTGTTGATAATTAATAATAATGTAATATGTGACACCTGTGATTGGGGTGCAAAAAAATTAAGGAACTTTCAAGTTGAAGGAAAAGACAAACGAGATGGAGTGTCTCAAAACATTGTGACGTTCTCCTCTGTTGTCTTTTCTTGGAATTGAAAGTTGAATTTTTGCACTACACTCTCAGGTGCTACAGATTATCATTAATTTTTCTCTCCTAATATTTTAAACCTCCTCGCCTGCGCTGACCAACCGAGAAGTAGCGAGAGTTCAAAAAGCTACAAAAAAGCCGCCCCCAGAACAAACGGAGTGATGCGTCGTCTGCTCATGTTACTGGTGAGAGTAGAATATTCCTCCCAATATTTCTTCGGAGTTGATAAAACATAATTTCGTGGTACAAATTTAACAAAAATCAAATTTGGGGAGTGTACTTTGAAGTCGAGAATTGTACTTTCCTCAAAAAGTACCAGAAAAAAATACTTTAAGTAAAGTACAAGTACATACTCAGAGAATGTACTTCAAGTAAAGTACAATTTTCCTAAACCTACTTGAAGTAGTACTTTAAGTACAATGTACTTGAAGTACTTCGCAACACTGCACATGGGGCACTGATTGGTGGCTCTCGAATCCTCCGCATGGCGCCGGTAGCTTCTTGTGGTGGAGTCCACTGTGTGTTCGGGAGCGTGCCACGCTTCATTTTGTTTGTTGGCGACTTCTGCGGCCTTGCAAATTTGTTCTGCTTTTTGGAGCGTCAAATCTCTCTCCCTCAGCATTTTCTCGCGCAGCTTCTTGTTGCTGGTGCCAAATACCACTTGGTCACGAATCATGGAATCTGAGAATTCAGCAAAGTTGCAATACCTTGCTTGTTTTCTCAGGTCACGGATGAACTGCTCCACCGGCTCCGCTTCGCCCTGCATTCTTGTACGGAAGACGTATCTTTCATACACCTCATTTTGCTGGTCGGAACAGTAGCCCTCGAACTTCTTCACCACAGCCTCGTAGTTAGTCTTGCCTTCTTCTTCGGCAAACGGGAAGTTGTTGTACACTTCCAGGGCGTCGTCTCCGGCGATGAGCAGCAGCGTTGCGGTCTTGGAAGCTTCCGTCCTTGTTTTTCTGGCGCCGTGGCTTGGAAGGTACAATACAAACTTCTGCTTGAAGATCGTCCAGTTTTTGGTAGCGTTTCCAGACAGGAGCAGAAGGTCGGGCGGCTTCAGCGGTTCCATGACCACCTGTCTAGATTGTGGCTGCGTGAGCCACTCTGACACCTGCCGACTGCGCCAGGATTGGATTGTCAAGGCCCACGTGTCCGAACAACAAGTTTCGATGAAAGTAGACACGCGGTCACAAGCCAATCTACTGCCTCTCTCGTGTATAACAGATTCCGGACAAAGCCCGTCGTAATCTCAAGCAACGCCGTTCTTCGCTCATCCAGCGGAAATGTCATTAAACACATCGGTGACGTAACGCAGGAGTTGGCTGCGTCGGTCTGACTTGTGAACAGAACGCTGAACGATACAATAAGTATACAGTTAGGACCCGATGTATGCTTCTCTATTTTCGCTAAATTTGTTTTGTAATCCCGGCGATAATTTTGTGTATAAATCGACTTTTATGCAGGACACTTGGATCCACCCCATTTTTGAAGGCCGCCGTGCTTGGTAGAATCGGTGACGCACCTCGCCGAATCCGCGGCGTCCCCATCCATGCACTTCCAGACAAGAGTCTCTCGGTGTCTCTCGCTTCAGCGTCCTTGTTCACCTTCCGCGTTTCGAGCACGTGGTTTAGAGACGTTGACATGTACGGCGTCGTTCGCTTCGTCGGAGTCTTCGACACCGGTCGCAACAGCGATGAGAGTGATTGTCATGAAGAGACTTAGGAAGCTGGTCATTTTGACTTCGACCCGCTGGCGACCAGCTCCAGCGACGACGAGAGCATACCACGAACAAACTCGCTGTTATCCTCGACGACCCTTACGTGCATGCTGGTTGGAAGATCCAAAGGCAATGAGGCGAGACCAAAGAGTAGCCTTGGGGTAGCCGAGAAACGTGAGATCTAGGTGGGATCATACCATGACAAGGCGAGCTTGGGCTAGCATGGGGGTCCGTAGAATGAGAGAGCGTCCAGGTATACACATCACGATCACGTGGTTTAAGGGTGCCATGTATGAGACCAATTTGGTCAGTATTGTTTGGTCGCCAGAATAAAATGATCAAAAATTATTGAATTGATTATCGCGATTACTACAGCTCTAACCATTGTGAATCATGATGTGTGTAACTAAGTACCCTATGAACATTCTACGTCAAGAATAATCTACCCGTTTAATTTTCGTGTCCAAACCCTTTTAACTGCGTGAGTTTGTTGCAGGGGTTATATTTGTCCTCCGATTCGTTGACGACAATGTTGAAACTGGTTTCCGTTTTGCTTATATTGCGATCATAATACAAATATTCAGGCTTCTCAATGCTGTTTCGCGGCGCGAACCACACAAATGTACAGGTGCAACTTATGTACCAACTTTGCTTTTTGGTGAAACCACCTGTTAATGGGCGGAGTGCCACTTATACAAAATTCCGACTTATGAATCGGAAAGTGCGGTAATCAATTATTTTTATAAACAAAAATAAGCCTCGTTACAGGAATCCTATAAGTGTGAATTGAAATGACCTTCCGGCAAGGCATATAAAATTTTATACATGATATTTGAAGTCAAAGCAACGCCCGTAGGTTATGAGCACCACGTGGAATTCAAGGGGCAGTTCTAGGCATGAACCGAGCTCTCACGGGACAGCCGGTTGCGCTACGCAGGCTTGTTTCAAAGCAAGGGGCACGAGCAAGCGAGTCCATGCGCACAGCATTTATGGCCCAGGTCGTGTGTTCGTGGCATGTAGCCTCGATGAAGTCACAGCGTCACTTCACATTATGCCGTCATCCCAAGGGCGCCATAAATGCATAAAAATACAAATTTCATGCGACTTTACGTCACACCACGGCACCACATGAAACCGAGGCGCACGTGATGCTATATGACAACGTACGTCACGTGACACTGTGACGTCATGGTGTCACGTGACTAAGCACTGTGACGTCATGTGTTACGTGAGGTCATGATGGCACGTGACATCATGACATCATGACGGAGTGAAACGTACCATCTTGGGATAAAGAGTTGCCCACGGTTCTCGATTACGGGACGCAGACGTTTTAGCTTCTTAATCCGCTTGCAGCGTCTCGTTCTTCCTTTGCCTGGAAGAAAAAGAGAGAAAGGTGAAATGTTGGTGACTTGTATTACGACCTTCACAGGGATAGTTGCTATGGGCTGTTCCCGCCAAATGACATCCGTTGTTGTTGTGACTGCCGTTTTTGATGTTTTGGTGGGCGTTGTGGTGCGTCCGTCATCGATGTTGCCAAATGTAAAAAAAAATAAAAAAATCGCCCGCCGCCTGTGGGAATTGGATTTGGGTCCGCTGCGTGCGAAGCGATGGCGTTACAACTGAGCTACGCACAGCTTTTTTGTTGTTTTTGTCTTTAATACATAGAAGATTCCGCTCAAAATTCAGGTCAGTACGTAAGAATGTGAACAAATGGTTATACACACAGTGGTTGAAATTATATGAAAAGTTAAGAGGAATGGACTTCCTGAACCGTGGTCCTGGAGCGCATTTTCACCACTTCTAGACACTAACAAACAACGTTTCTAAGTAAGCAACAATCTCGACCATTTCCAAATATTCCAAAATCTGGAACTCTTAAAGGGACAGTGAGGCAATTTCGGATATTTTTTTTGGCGATTGAACTGGGTTCCAGGCACGTCTCAGGCCACGTTGCCCAAACCTCAGCCGAAGCCGGTGCTTGTTGCCGCGCAAATCAATTAAACAGTCGCGGAAACGATCGTACCGGGATCGACTGGAGCGACGCCCCGGAAGTTGCGGGAGAAGCCAGGAGAAGCAGAGCTCACGTGACCGTTGCGGGGCCAGAAGCGCGACGTCACAAGAGACGTGTCAGCGATTGGTCGAAACGAGAGCCGTGCCCTCGGTCACGTTTTGGTTCGCGATTTTTGGGATACTGTTCTAATTTCCGCTTGAATAACCATGAAAAGTATAAATCGGACCGGAAATCATTACGAAACCGTAAATAAAATAGCATAACTGTTTTTCCCTTTGCTACGCTGGACGCGAAACGGGCAAGGTGCAACTACTGGCAAACAAAATAAAATA
>JAZHYW010027484.1:0-101009 GCA_037355805.1 Ixodes ricinus | reverse complement strand
TGCGCGCTTCCGCCGCCACAGCTGGGCACGCGAAAAAGCGCCCCAGGCTGCTGAACGCATCTCACGGTCAAACGACTGCTCACTCCGCTAGTGGCGCTACGGGCGTTTTCAGCGCCCCCTATAGTTCCCGCACGCGGGTAATCACTTCTCCCGGTGAGTGATGGACTCCGCTGTGGCGGCCTTGTCATGCGGGCTTCTTCTACAGCGGAGCAGTTAAGGGGCTAGTTTCCCCAGGTCGTGGTCGTGAGCGGGCGGGCTGCTACGACACAAAACTCTGGACAGGTACCGCCATCTATTAGCGACGGCCGCCACCGGACAACCGGCTGGCCGGTTGTCTAGCTGTCGCCGGCGCTCATGAGATGGCGTGCAAGCTTTCCAGCAACTATCCACTCTGGCTTGCCGACTGGCGGCTGGCCATCACCTCATTCCCACCACTTAGTACACGCTTCCCTGAGTCTTCCCTCTTCCCCCAGGGTGGAAAGGCGAAAGTTTTCCTTTGGCCTCCTTCGGCGTTTATAATCCCCAAAGCTGAGTTTTTCCGAAGGTCAAGTTATTTCTGGCGTTAAACGCCTTGTTCATTTTCTGCTGGGTTGCCTCACAAAGGACACGCAAATCGGCCTGCGCTCTCAGCGTGAGAGCGGGGTCGGAGCAGCTCCGCTCGCTACACTTCCCGCACCTTACCATCAGAATGAAGAAAAACAAAAACAAAAAAACTGCAGAGTCACTGGGTTGTGGTCGCATGCGCGCATGGCGTCTCATATTCAGCAGCGCACCGGGGAGACTGCTCGGCACGCCCAGAGCGCTTTCTTCCACAGCCTGGCAGACGATGGTAGCGCGCAGTAGGCGAATATGCGCCGAGATGCTGAGGGAGGTGAGGAGACTATACTCGGTTGCACCCTTAAGGGAAGCACCGTAAAAGTAGTACTGTGTTTGAGTAAAAGCACTTAGATTTCCTTCATTTTGAGGTCGCCAGGATCACACATTTCGAGATTATTTTCAAATTTGGTGCACGAAGCCTAGAGAGACATCATTTTCAAAGTACCGCGGAATATGACGTGACGTCATAGCAGTTTTTGAAGCCATCTCCACTCTTGCATCTTCGTGCCTATCAGCACCTATCCACGCACACTCGCTTCTTTCGAAGAGGTCAGAAAAATGACCGCATCTCCACGTGGTGAATGATGTTGATTGGGGCGAAGCTCTGGTGGTGCTGATGGTACTGATTTTATTGTTCATAGGTAGTGCTGATGGTGCTGATTTTTTATTGCTCATGGGTAGTGCTGAGTTCCGGGTTGCGTTTCGACCGTTATTACTGCTTTATGGTCGGTGAAATGCAGAGCCAGTGGTTCTTCTAGCGGATCAGCTTGGATCCGCTAGAAGCCGTGGGAACGTGCATCTCCACCGCTTAAGTCAGCGGTCCATGTCAGAAAGAGAATGTGTGGTATGGAACGTAGTTATACGCATTTGAGCATTTGACCGCAGCGCCCTCTCGTCTATAAACGTTGAGCCAATGCATGCAAAGTTTAACGCGATTATATACGCATTTGACCGCAGCGCCCTCTACTGTATAGACGTTGAGCGGCTGCATGCCAGCGTTTTCATCCATGACAGAAACCCTGGCCCTCTTGAGTTACTACCACACATCTCAAGATCCCCTACTTGTCCCGCATATCGTGGCCGAGTGGATAAGGCGATGGACTAGAAATCCATTGGGGTCTACCTGCACAGAATTCGAATCCTGTCGACTGCGCAAAAAAAAATTCTTTTTGTGTGCCGACACTGGACGCCGGATGGACGGACGGACGGACAGACCCGGTAGAAGGGGCCGCCCTATGGAAAGACGCTCAAGGACCGGCTGGTGTCGGTGCAGGGTATGCTTGCGCAAGTTCGCAATAGCACGCGCTGCCACACGAGCACGGCGACACCACGCTTGGCAGCCGAAGTATCATTTTGGGCCTCGCTGACTGGTCGGAGGTTTGTCGCATTTCCTCGCGTTTATGGTTATATCTTCGGGCAAACCGAGCGTGATCATTCAGATCCACGGAATAAAAATAGTCTAGAATTCACCTCTAGCGTCATTTTTCAAGAACCTCTTCAGCTTCGCTTGCAAGCTGGAGACTTTGAGTCAATGCCACAAGCACGAGAGCACGATGACGCTGCTTCCGAAGCGTTCTTTCGCTGAACGAGCTCTCGCGCTAAAAAGGCACGTCTCAAAAGGCGGCAGCGTGGGCCAGCTCGCGCTTGTAGCCGTGGTTTGCCCGTAAACATACTACTGTTGCAGTCTCAACCTAAAAGGGTTGAAGAGTGCAGCGCACTGGCGCCGATCAGAACACCGGAGCTCTGGATCGCGGCATTGAGTCCACCTGAAGCTGAAGCGGAGAGCAATGATCGCCCGCTTCTTTTTGCGGGAGTTGCGCTGCCGTCAGAAAGAACGCCGAGCTTCGATTGGCTGTCGTTTGCAAGAGAGTTAGTGGGTAGACACATAAAGCAAGCTGCCTGGAGCCGTCTGCCCTATATCGCTTCAGTCAGGGCAAATCAGAGCTGGGCGTTCTCGATGTCACCACCAGTCCTGCCAAAGAACGCAAACGAACGTGGGACCACCAATCACACAGCGTCAAAAGTGCACCGTCATGGTGGTCGTCATGTTTCTGTGCGTGTTCTATCATCGCTGAACCAAGCGGAGACAAAAAATGCCTCATGGTCTATGGTCTCATCCTTATGATCGGCTAAAGGCCAAAGCCGAGGGTCGCCAGGTCCAAATCACGTACCACGCTAAACTATGACATGCCTAGCATTGATTAGGGGTGGACGAATAATGCTCCGAACCCAAAAACGCTGCATCATTTCTATAGCTTCGACACTGCAAACAGCCTGTACGTCGTGGCTTTTTTGCAATGTAAAATTGTTGAGTCACTCACTGCTATTCGATTCGAACCACTGTCCGCCCATCCCCATCAGTGATCCGAGACGCGGGCACTGATACGTGCATCAAAGCGCAATACCACGCAATTTCTAAGTGGCTCGTGATTGGATCTGGCGGTCCGTAGCTTTTGCCTTTAGTCCATCGTAGGGTGAGACGAAGCAGTAGTGACTCGCGCTTTGACGCTGCTCGATTTGGTCCCACTACCTCGTAGCGTGGGCTGCGCCTGGGCTTAAGCTGAAACGAAGTATAGCCGCCTCTGTCTAGCGACATGTACTCGTCGAACGTGTTGGGGAGCAAAACCCACATGCCGCGCGCCGGCGTTCCGCGTCCTAACACGTTCGACGAGTCCAGTGGAGGCAAAGACCTGGACCAGAAAGCCTAAGTGCTGAATTTTCCTTGCTTCACTAAAGGAGGCTATCCGCAGGTCACTGATTGGGCACGACTACGGAGGCAGCGTTCGGCTATGAGTCATGTTCAATCAGTGAGAACACGACTCTAGCCGAACGCCGACCCTCTAAGCCTCTCTGGCCTACGATAGCATTCTTCAGCAAAGCGGGATAATTCAGCGCTTCGGTTTTTTATTTAGGCAGTGTTGGACAAAGGCGGCTATAGCTTTACGTGAACCCACTATAATCATTCTGAACAGAGCTTGCGCTCGCTTCTCCTGCACTCCCCAGTTTGTCGGCGCACTGGGATGGTCTACCACGGCCGCTCGATCCCCTCCTCTCCCGCTCCGGCATCGAGGGGCCGTGGGGTGTCTATGCGCTGAGAAACTGAGGGAGATGAAGAGAGGTCAGAACGCGAGTTCTGGTTCGGATGCTTAGTGGGAAGACCTAAAGCTAGCTGCCTTTGTCTCTATCTGCACTCGTCGAACGCGTTAAAGCTTTGTTCTACTCCGACGTCGAGCGTAGCGAAAGCGGCGCAACGCAGCGCACACAGAAACTGATTGGTCGCAGATGTCGAGTTCCTGTTCGCCGGCCAATCAAAGGCCCACGTTCTGCCCTTACCCTACGTTCGCTCTGCTCAACGTCGGAGTATGAAGGGTTGTTCAGACTTGCGTCGAGTCCGACCGAGTGCAAGTGCAACGGCCTGCGACGTACGGGTTGCAACGGCTGCGTCGCTCCAACAAAACCTATTTTTACGCCGTTTTGTTGGAGCCGACGCAGCTGTTCCCATAGCAACCCGTAAAAGTATTCGCACTCCGTCGGTTTCAGGCGAGTGTGTGAACCAGCCTTAACGAGAACCTTTAGAACGTGGAACGCCGGAGTCCGGCGTTCGGCTCTCGCATTCGAACGCGTTCGATGACTCCCGTGGAAGCGAACCCATCTAGATTTAGGTCTACTCACTAATCATTCCGACCAGAGTTCGGTGTTTTGATGTCCCCGCGCCCTCTCGTTTCCTTCTCTCCCCCAGTTTTTAGGCGCACATGCACTAGCAAAGTGGGAACGATCTTTTACAGTGAAACTGTTTGTGGCAGCGAGTTCCGTGGAGTTTTCGTGTGCGTCAACAAAAATTTAGGTCGTGAATTTGATGCGAAATCGCTTCATTCTATGCAAAAACTTGTACGTCTCATCACTTGGATATGCATTTTTAGTATATTAGTTCTCAATAGGTACGATTTTCAAGATAAGTAGACACTCAGGTAGATAATAAAGCTTCCTCAGAAATTTGCCGCTGTGCGACCCGCGTGGGCCATGTCTACGTTCGCACCGCCCTTTCTTTGTCGTCTTTCCAAGCCGCTTGCGTCCATAATTTCCTTTCCTTCCGCTCACCCGGGGTGGTGGTCCCGCCTCGCGTGTCTACTTTCCGCCAGGTGGCGGCCCCGTCGCGTGTCTAGTTTCCTCCGGCTCCTCGGGGCGGGTTTGTGTCGTGTGCTAAAGAGCTTCGCTGGTCATCCATCTTCACAAAGTGGAATGGCTTATTTTTTTCGAGACGCCCGACCTCCAGCAGGCGTTCGTTTCCTTCCGCAGTGCTTCGGCTGCACGCTCCGAGGCTTTCGAGACGCCGAAGAGTAGTCGAAGGTAGGAAGCCCGAGCTGGACGTTGAAACTCCTCCCTGCCGTTCTCATTCTATCGGTGACGGACGCCTCGCAACGAAGGCCATGAGTGCTGCGTCAGCGTTCAGCTAGGACTCGGTCAGCGAGGGACGCAGTACCCGCCAGGCGCTGGCGTGGTCACGTACTAGTATAGGTCCAACAGTACGGCCTCGTTGCCTTCGAGACGCGCTCGCACGCGTGGTGGTACAGTGTGCAGGAGCATAGCCTCCCCGCCGCTCTGCAAATTGCGTGACCGTTGTGAATGCAACCATGGCTTTAATACCGAATTTCCGACCAATTTGACCGGGGGCAATCGGGCGTTCGGCTCGCATCAAGTTTGTCCAGGTTTCTTCCCGTCATTGTGGTTCGAAAGGAAAGTAGCTCTACGTTTTGCAGTACACCTGGCTTGCCAATGCGAATATCTTTAGGTCGAGTTTGACGCTCACTCATAGACCTCCTCTATACTCACAAAGCCTGGCAGTTCGACGACGGAGCCATAGAGTGCCCGGTCGCAGATTTGGAGCGCGAGGATCTGGTAGCACAGGGCATCAAAGAGGCATTTCTCAGGGAACCTGGACGTCAGCGCACAGCTTTTGCAGCGGCGAGGACCCAAAAACACTTGTTCGCTCGGGAGAACTGTAGTTTCGGCGTCTCACCGCAGCGGGGCGCCAGTCACGTGGCTCTCCTCTCGTCCGTTGTCTGCCGCTCCTCCTTTTCCCTTTCGGTGGCCGCTTCTCGTGGCGATCTGCTAGGCTCTGTCAGTATATAGGAGGCTATGGCTGAAAGCGGCGGTGAAACATAACAAGTATGTGCTTCGGAGGAAGAGAGACGCGAAATAGTTGAGTCAAATGTAGGATGTGCGACCGCGACAGAGGCCAACTTCCCCTACGGCTAAGGTCTTTTGGCGGGGCATTATGTCGGAGACCGTGTTCCCGTCGTCGAGGCACAAAATGTGTTCCAAGTTCGTCTCTGTAAGATCATCCCAAAGGCAAAACACGATACATTCTGTGTTACCACAGCGTTTACCAGTGGAGTTCTTGGGAGATGTGCATTCTTTGTTGTCTTTATTTTGCCGAAGAAATAATCTTCGGAATTTTTCGGTATTTGTGGAGAGCAGACTTGATCCTATCTCGTATACTCTACTCAAGATACTGTATTTCAAAATTCAGTTGCTAGTATCTTGATATCTTTCAAATGCACGTAACGAAAAGTAATTTTTAGTCTACCTTTATAACATCTGTCACTATTGTCTCAAGTACAATTTTCAACATTGTTCTCCTGAAACTATAATCATATAGAAAAATATTCTGGGACTCCGTAGGATAGTACACTGCGATTTTATTTAGTTTGCTTCTGTTGAGTGCATGCAAATAAAGCATTCTCGTAAACTCGACTCCTGCCACTCCATGCCTTCGTTTGCCATTCAAGTCGTTTCTAATTATGCGATGCGAAAGTATCGTCGGAAGTAATTGAATTACATTTTTGGATATCTGTAATCAGCTCAATATTTTGTTGCAGTGAAGATAGCTTGAATAGTACTCTAATTACTTTATGCACCAGTTATTTATTAACGTATCTTATGGGGTATCCACACGAAGGAGAAATCCGCCACTTTCCTCCGCGGAGCCTCACTGTCCGTGCGACCTACGTCATCCCTTTTTGACGCCTCGCGGCGCCGTTCTCCTCCGTGGCACGTGGCGGAGGCTTCGTTCCATCAGCACGAAAGCTCTGCAGGTGCACGCGGCGGAGCCGGGGACGGAGTTTCCCGGGTCGGTGACGTCACGACATCCGTCGCGAGGTTCTCCTTCGTGTGGATGCCCCTTTAGATACTCTTATCGAGTATCTTGTTTCACACTAATGGAGAACGGTGCCGCGATTAATAAACCCTAAATAAATGATATGGCACTGTAGTGGTCCTCGATTACTCATTAACCGACGCACTTCCGTAAGGGCTGCTTTAAGCGGTGACCTCTGATAGGTGACGTAATGCACCCAGCACTACGGCCTTGGTATTTCTTTTTTTTAATAGTGCAGTCCTTTTCAGTCCGCCATAAATCACAAATTGTAAAGCAGCAACTCCGCACACACAAAAAGAAAAAAATGTTCTTGTCATTGTTTGCCTATAAGTAAGTAACAACAGTAAACAAATATATATTATAAAAGAAAAACAGAAAACACTCAGTGGCATAGCGTAGAGCTGGCCACCTTACGATGCTACGGGCTAGTAGGTCTAATCAGATAGCGTCAAACGCTCACAACCATGGTGTTCCTGTTTTTGTGCGTCTTCTATTATTGGGAACCAATCATAATCAGAAAAAGGCCCAGGATTGCACTTTTGATGCTGCTTGAGTTGTCCCATTAGCTCGTAGCGTCGGCAGCGTCTGGACTTAAGATGAGAAGGAAATATGGTATCACTTACAAGAGCAGCTCCAAGCGACAAAATCTTGAAATAAAAGTACCGTCACAGTCTTCTTGTTTATGATAACAATGCCCTTTTAGTTATGATTATGAAAGTAAGCCGTCAGGCCCATCCGCGAAGGATTGTGCCCCGGTAACTCGGATGAGTTCTTCCAGGAGTAAATTTTAGTCTTCAATGATCTGAACGAGGTACGATTATTTGAACATGTCATTATTACTGCTATAGTGCCTGATCATTTTAGTGTGGTTGGTCAGAGTGTTGGCTACGCGGCGTTGTGAAGATTTGGAGATTGCGTCCATTTTAAAGCTCTCGATATAGAGCCATGATGCATAAGTTCCAGGCGTGCAATCTTCCGTCTCAGTTTCCAATCGTCTGCAGCCCGAGGACGTTTGGCGAGTTGGAGTGGTCATGTTCTCACCGCGAGCCCAGCACTTGCGAACCAACCAGACCTGTAATCTCCAACTTTGAACCTTCTCGACGGCATCTTTGAAACAGCCATGTTCGGCGAGGGTCCCAGACGATACTCGGCACGATCCTCATGAAGGTCGGATTCATGACTTGTAGGCAGCAAACCTGCATTCCGATGTGGTGTTTGTTTTAAATTTCATGTCTGAAAGTCCTAGTCTTTCGGCGTAGCTGTGCTGCACATATAATTTTATGTGCGTCCCACTTCATTACGCCAGCTGGTATTAAAATACTACGGCATTTAGCGGTGTCTACTTTCAACAATGCAGGATCGATGACATTTTCTATGTGAAGGAAGGACGCGCTTTTTTATTAGAAATTGTCATAGCGGACCGAGTTTGATGACTAATTTCCATTCCCAATCTAGACGCCAGCTTGTTATAGTTTACAATAGCTTATCTGAATGTTTAATAATCACTCTTTTTGGGTGATACAACAGTAAAAAGCACAATCTGTCCACGAAAACTCTGACTTTTGCAGAAGGGTTTGATATTCGCCGATGTCATTTACGTAAATACCAAGCTGATAATGGTTCCCAGACACTGAGCACTTGGAGTATGCCGGAACGAACCTCAAGCAAGTTTGAGTACTTGCCGTTAATTTCCGCGAATTCTCCGACGCGCGGTTAAGTGGGCCTTTTATACAGGATATACACTGTTTGTGAGCCTCGAACAGTGTAAAGTTTATGGAGTAGTTTACTGTGAGGCACTTCTGATCAAGGGTCTGGAGAAAACGTGTAAAAATCATGTCTCATCTGTGTAATTATTCCCGCCGTGATACCCTGTGCCGCAGAAACGCCGACTAATGTAACCGCAGGAACAACGAGCTCTAAGTTCACGCTGACCTAGAATAAAAGCGATTATTTTCTGCGGAGTAAACCTTGACAGGTTTACTATGTATCTGTTCTACACTTAAGGCGTGGTAAGGATTTTGCCGGCACTGCCAGTCGCCTGGCAGTTCGTAGTGACAGCGCGATCGATTTATATACCGGTCAAGCTAATCGACCCCCCCCCCCCCCCCACGCGCACACACAATTCTGCAAGTCTTGTAAAGAGGTGCGTGATGATCGAAAGCGGACAGCGCACAAGGACAGAAGAGGACACACAATCTCTGAACTTACAGCTAAAGTTTTGTCGTCAAGGCGCAAGCTTGTATTCGACGACCAGCCAAGAAAAAACGCTCACGCCCAATGGACGTCGTTACAGCACCCTTGTCGAGGTGGCTGTCTCGTGCAAGAAATTGTAGCTCTCTTCAAAAGATATGTATTACTCGTCCTACCCGGCCCTGGTGACTTCATAGTATCAGGGTTTAATAGTGGTAGCGGAACAACCCAAGCTTGTTCAGTCGGGCTAAGTTCAAGCATATTTGATTGAACAGTCAGAAATTTCAGATCGAATGTTATGTTAGACGCATTTGCTACGTCAATTTTGTTTGAATATCGTAACAATTCCAAAAGATATTTGAGTTTTTTTTTTTTTAATTTCAAGGATAGTGCTATAGTTTTTGTTCGTTCCTCAGTGAAAAACTGAGAAGAGTTTCTAGAAAATACCTTGTTTTTGATTCCTTTTAATTTTATATTTTAACTGGCTGACTTTTGCACTACCTCAATGGTGTGTTCCATTTTCGAGCGCTCTCTAGTTATCTATGTGCCGTCGGTCAGAGCCAGCCTGGGATTAAGCGGACAGGTTGTGATAATCTCTCACATGCAAATCACGGGAATAGATATTCGTGAGAGGCGGACACTTAATATTCAATGTTTTGTAGAAATGTTCTTTTTCACGTGTTTTGGGGATGGTTAAATGGGGCAAATGGTTTAACTGGCTGAATTTAATGATGTCAATAACGGGAACGGGCCCATTTTTTATCGAAAATTTCAGGAAATCATTTACAAATTTGGATGAGATAACGGTATAGTTTTGAAAATGTAACATCCCGATTCAGACTGTTAGCTGCATTTTAAGGGCAGAGACTGAGCGTCCGGCGAGGTGGCTATTTTTATGAAAAAAGGAAAACAAAGAAAACGTCTTAAATTATTATCGGAAACACGATGTATACCAACGCCGCAGGTGATACTAAGCCAGGAACATCTGCCAGGATGCTTCTATTTGCTGATGATATAAAGTTATTTTCGCATATTCATTCCTGAAACATGACTGTGAAGCGCGCTACAATCTGATGTGTTGCAGCATTTCTAAGTGGTGCCTGTCAAAAGCCGCTTGCCTTTGAACGCCAACAAACGTATCGCGTGCAATCTCGCTAACAAGACGCAATAACTTCCTGCACTTCAAATACAAGTTGGGTAACTGTAACTATTTGCTCGATAGACTGGTGTAGCCTAGGAGGCCTTGGAGTGCAAGCAGACTGCAAACTAAAGTTCAAACGCAGGTTCATGCCACCAACATTTGCGGTACCGGTCTTAAAGTGCGTGCGGATGATCTGCACGTTTGACTCGACACTTCCAGGCACCTGATACTATATTACGCTTATTTTGTGCTTTGGTTAGGCCACGACTTGAATTTGCATCTGTTGTGTGGAACTTTCTATCACATAGCGATTGCAGACGCATTGAAATGGTACAAAGGCGTCTGATACGCATAGTCTACGATAGGCATTTTAACAGGAGACTCTATTTCGAGTATAATTTTCTTGTTAAAGTTTTAAACCTCAGAACCCTAATTGACCGCAGGCATTGCCGAGATGTGGTGTTTTTACAGAAACTCATACAAGGTCGTTTCGATGTACCTGATCTTTTGAGTAGTACAAGCTTACGTGTGCCAGCTAAACATACGCGACTCTGCGATACGTTTTATCCTGACAAGCAGATTGAAGGGTCACCAATGCATAGAATTCAACTTTTTTGTAATAGCCTTGTGCAGCATGATTTCTTTTCCATGCCTTATTTTACTTTGAATACCGAGTTGTGTCTGTAATTTGTTTTATTATGACTGATGTGTCACTCCTGTATTTCACGTCTTTGCATGTTGCAACTCATTGTGACTTTTATGTGCACCAATATCAAAGCCTTCACGGTGTTTTGGGCACGCAATAAATACCGATACCAACTTCAGGTGCGCGTGCACAGCTTTAATCGGCGCTCATGTAAGACTAATGAAGAGGTCAGTTGACCTTCATTGGTCCTACCTCCGCGGGTTTCAGCTGAAGTGTTCCAACCAGAAACGGGCGCCTTCGTTGTCTTCGGTTAAAGAGCCCTAGTCCAGCGAGTGTCCAGCTGCAGCGCAATCTTCTTTGGTTATGCGCTGCTCTCTTTCCTTACCTCCGCCGCTCGAACTGCAACTTGTTTTTGCGGAAAACTCTTGGCGCCGACTCGGCGGGCTAATCTTCCTCCACCGTGGTCGCGTGGACCGTTGATTCGCCGGCGGCATCTCCAGAGGACTCGCCGATAGGAGTCGGGCTGATGACCTTCCCAGGGAGTTGAGGCAATAGCGCTAGAAGATAAAGTCCTGCGCATGACGTCATCGTTAATGGATCTCAAACACTGCCCCCAGCGGCAAACACACCGAAACTTGACGAGCGTACAAAGTCGACGTACAACCTGGCTGGGTGGCGCGAGCACCTGCCACTGGAACATAAAGGGTACAGCCGCTGGCATTGATCCATCCATCCAGCGGCCGCAAGGACGGCAGCGCGATCCGTCTTGGCGTCGCCGCGTGCTAGTGTCGAGCTCGTTGTGAGGCGCTGCAGAGACGCTGGAAGGAGAGAGAGGAAATTTTATTTACAACCACGCTTAGGCCACGTCATCTACATGTGTTTCCGGTAAGGAGACTTACGCGAGGTAGGCAGCGCTGCGTGGGTCAACTCGCGATGACGGTTGAGGGGGAAATGGCGCAGGATTTGACTCCTAGGTGTTATTGGTACAAATGGGAGGTCGATCTCTTCCGTCGGATTTAACGCTATTTTTCTGTCCAAGCAGAAAATCTGTTCCACTATGTTCCCCGTTCATCTTAGGGGAACGCATAAAACAGAACGTTGAAAAAAATCACAGACGGGCACATTGTTTCCTACCGCTTTGGGATAGGATGAAAGCGATGATCTCTAAGGATGTGGCGAATCTGCATGCAGAGGTTCGAATTCGACCAGACAGGTTCGACTCTTTTTCCAAGTTTCAACTTCGAAGGTCGTTAATAGATCGACAGAAGTTTGACTATTATAAGCATAGCTCGTAAATTAAAAGAGAGAGAGAGAAACAAGCTGGCATTGCATGGCGGAGGAGGTGTACGACTTTTTGAAGGAAACCAGCTAAATTGACGGATCTTTTTTGGTCTGAGGTCGATGCTTCGATCTAATAAAAACAAACTAATTTAATTGTCCGACATCGGGTACAGAATTGTCAACGTCGTTCGGGAGCCATCGCATCTTCTTCCTTCTTTTCTCGTCGTAGTGCACAGCTCGTGATCAAGCGGCCGTGGTCGCGGCAGCTCCAACGCTTTGGTCGCGTGCTCGCTCCCTTTTTCCGGTGTTCTCGCGCGCTCTGAATAGTTCCAACATCCACCCCCGGAAAACGCACTTAGTCCGTTTTTTCACAGTCCGAGGATTCCAGGCAGTACAAAAGCTGTGCAGGGCGCTTCACTGTGGTTCCGTCAGGTACTCTCTCGTCCAACGTTGCCAAAAGCCTCTTCATGACTTCTTGTCTGTGTGTCCAGAGCTTCCGTAGCGTCTCAGCTTCAACGTCCTTTAGGTTCGGAACTGTCGGGTAAGGTAACGACGTCAGTCGCTTCGCTTGCATACAAGAAAGCATGATGGGGACAGAGGCTGAGGCTCTTGACTTTGGTTGTAGGTGAAAGTCGGTGATCTCGAATTAATTACAGCCTCTTTCTTTTGCTTGACATCTTCTGTGCACTGAAGCGAGTTGGTCAGCCGCTCCGACAGTTCGGCCTTTTCGACTTCTGCAACACCGAGCTGCACTTTCATGAAAGTGCGTGCATCTTCCATTTTGTCCATTGCAGCCTGGAAACTCTCGAGGTCTGCGGTGACGGTACTGAGCAAGAGTTCTAGCTGTTTGCGCTCATCTGGAGCCTTTTGCAGTCCATCCTCGACTTCCTTAAGTGTCTTGCCAACAGAGTCTTTCTTGGCCTTCATTGTTTCCAAGCTGCTTCTAAGGTCCATCAACTCTGTCTGCAACCTCGAAGATGTCTGTGCACTTGCCTCCAAGCTCTGTTGAAGAGAAGTAATCTCTGAATCCGCTTTTTGAACAGCCGTGCTCAACTGCTCCCGCAACGTCGAGAGATCCTGTTCTTTGTCCTGCAGCTGCTGTATCAGCCCAGCAATCTGAGCCTCAGCGGCTGCTTTCCTTGCTGCAAGTTCTCGCGTGGTTTCTTCCATTTGAGTGCACTTTGAATCGAGAGCATGTTGAACGCTCTCCAGCAGCTGACACTTCTCTTCCAGCTGCGACTGCAAAACAGACACCTCTTTTTCGAGATCACTGTTTTGCTCGAGCAACATCTTGAACTTCACTTCCGTCTTCTTCTTGGAAGTCGAGAGAGCTTTATTGAGCCGACCCACGTCGTCGTGAGCTTCTGTGAGTGCCGCCTTTTCTTGTGCCGTTGCTGACTTGGCTTCTGAGCTCCAAACTGTAGCTGTTTGCAGCAGTACCGTCGTCTTTGCTTCATCAGTGACAGCGGCTTGAAGTGTCACGGGACTGGTGGAGACGTTACTCTTCCGTGGTGTCTCCGGTTTCTGACTTGATCTCGAGAGGAATTCGGGATCGCACATAACGGTGGCGTGTCGACCTTGGCACTCAGAACATGCGATCTTGCTTCTGCACTTCTTGGCGAGATGGTTTCGTTTTGTACATTTAAAGCATCGTCCAGCCTTCTGAAGGATCTGTCGTTTTTCAGTGAGAGACATGGTTTCACTGCACACCTCGGTGTCATGGTTTGGCGACTTGCAGAACGCACACTCCTGGTTGTCTGTTCGTTGTAGGAGTGCTGCTGCCGTCCCTCTGTTTGTCCACGACCTCGCAGGTTCTTTTGATGTAGCAGACGTAAACCGTTTTTCTTCTGAACTGTCTTTTAGGCGATGATCCGATTTCTTTGTGCAGGAAGTCCTCTCTCTGCTTTCTACTTCTACGCGCAGAAACCTCAGGAGAATTGACAGTTGACTCTGATGACCTCGGTCTTGGTCACTGTTGTTACTCGACAGGGCAGCAGATTGGGTGCTCAGTCGTCGTTGTTCCTCGTCGCGTAAAGCAGTTCTATGGTAGGCAAGAACAAGGTCTTCCGGAAGCAGCCTAAGTATTAATGGGTGCAGAAGTGTACAGAAGGTTTCTTCGCTCACCCCAAGAGACCTGAGCCCACGGATGTTTCCTTGTAGGTCGTCGTGTAGTCGCCTGAGCCCTCGGACATCGAGCGATGATCGGATCCGCTGTCTCTCCAATATCCTGATCATGTGATCGTCGATCAACCGTTTTTTGTCGCCGAACCGGGTTTTGAGGATGTCCCGAGCGTCCTCGTAGCAGCTCGCTGTCGCTGGTAGTCCGGCAATCGCCTCAGCGGCTTCTTCAGAGAGAGCAGCTCTCAAGTAGTTGAACTTGTCGGTCGGCGATAACTCTCGGTTATTGTGGACCACCTGTTCAAACTGCTCCCAGAAGGGCTGCCACTGTAGGCTATCTCCGTTGAACCTCAAAAGCTCCAGCTTGGGGAGCTTCACTTTCGCAGATGACCCAGAGGACTCGTTACCGCTCCGTCTTGTTCGATCGGAGGTCCTGGCACCGTCTGCACTTGCGATGGTAATCTTGAAGCTCAGGCGAGCGGAATAAGCGACGACACGGTCGTTGTACTCAATAGTCCGCGCGTACTCCTGTTCCGCTTCTCCATCTGTCAGCAATGGCTCGATGGCAGCGTCCGTTTCGTTCAGTTGGCCATGTATGGTATTGAGACGAGCGAGAAGAATCCGGAGCTCCTCTTCAGCAAGTACTTCGCGTTCCACAGCCGCGTCGATCTCCGAAAGTACTTTGGTGACTTGCGAGCGTTGGATCTTCCGCTTCTGTTTGAGTCTCTCCATCGCCGCGTTGTTAGGCCTCGCTGTCTTGCTTCTCCGATGTCGAGACTTGAAGCTCGGTTAAATCAACCCTCAGACTCACCGTCCAGCCCGGTAAAGGAAGTTCCCGGGTTTCGGCACCAAAGGATGACGGATCTTTTTTGGTCTGAGGTCGATGCTTCGATCTAATAAAAACAAACTAATTTAATTGTCCGACATCGGGTACAGAATTGACAACGTCGTTCGGGAGCCATCGCATCTTCTTCCTTCTTTTCTCGTCGTAGTGCGCAGCTCGTGCTCAAGCGGCCGTGGTCGCGGCAGCTCCAATGCTTTGGTCGCGTGCTCGCTCCCTTTTTCCGGTGTTCTCGCGCGCTCTGAATAGTTTCAACATAAATCACTGAGTACAGGTGATTTCTTTTATTTCCTAAACATTGGTACTTTAACATTTAATATGAAAAGGCAAGCAATTTCATATTTAGTTGCATTTTTTAAAAGTACATGTCAATATAAATAACGGGAATAACACAAATCCTGTATTGTACAGTTCAGTGTTTTCCCGCTAGATGCCGTCCGTTTTGCTGGAGTCGCGAATACGAGTGGACGCTGTCGCTTGTCTTATCCAGAGGGCGTCAAGGTGTAAAATGATGCACTGAAACAGGGGTTTGCGTTAGTTGGTTACTGTACGCTGTTTTTATTTTGTGTCTAATAACGTTTTTGTTTTGTTTTTGTGCTTCAAAGTGTTGCGATATATTCGCCCTCTCATTCACACTTCCCCTTTTATGCAATTCCCCACCGATCCCTTAAGAAGGGAGTAAATGAAACGAGGAGACTGACTACACTTGAATAGAACGGAAAAAAACTTCGGCAAAATTCGGGTTTGACTTTCGTCCAAGTCGAAACCGAGCGAACTTGGACAGAAAGCCGAAGGTCTGTCGAACCAGTGAAAACTTTGGTTCGACGAAAGTTCGCTACATCCCTAGTTATCTCGCGTGTTAGAGTGGGGAGAGGGGGCGCGAGAAGCTCGGGCTTCGGTACCGCCTCCGCCGCTGCCGAAGCCGGTGACAATTACACGCCGGTCTCCAGAACCACCGGAGTCGAGCCTGGCGAGCGGAAGTGTCCGTCATCTGTGCGTGTGTCGGTTCAATCGAAGGTGTTCCGCGTCTGCCTAGCATGCGCAAGAAATATGCCGCTTCGATTCATCAAACACTGACGGGAGCCGCGGTGAGTCGTGGTCTGTTTTGATGGTTTCGACGCAGTGTTGTGCCCGTTACCGAAATTGACGAAATAGCGTTATTCGTTCGTTATCCACAAAATAACGTGTTACGGAGAGTCGTTCCAGTTCTGAAAATGTAACGAAATATCGCTACCATCAGCCGCAGAAACTGAGAACGTTGTTTTTGGGTTTTCAGTATTTTTGGCGGCTATGAGCCACGGTACCAGCGGCAAAAAGAATTAAATTTTTTACAGAGTGATTTCATGGTGTTCAGCACATTTGTATCAAATTTGTAGTACAGATTATATTTTTAAAATTATGATTGGAACGATTTCTCCTTTTCTTGTGATCGAACCAATGACCTTCATGTGCCACCATATGGCTACGCAAGAAACATTGTTTTCACAATAACAGACGAGTGGACGCAGTCGCTTGTCTTATTCAGAGGGCGTCAAGGTGAAAAAGAATGCATTAAATCATGGGTCTGGGCTATTTGGACCATATTAGTTAAAACGTTCATTAAGCGCGAACAAAACGAGGACAAAGAAGGCACTAAGACAACAGGACAGGCGCTAATTCGCAATCGATTTTTATTTAAAGGCATCAGCACATATATACACACACACTCTTCTGCCCGACCCGCATCACAACCAATCCGCACTCCTATAAACAGCCACTTAGAAACATTAATTCTGTTTTAAGTAACTAAATATATAATGCGCTAACACAATTGTTATTTTTCTTTTTGATAGGAAACCGCTTTAATAATCTCTCTCGGTTTCATCTTGTGCTTTCTTTAAAAACTTCGTCGATTCCGAGCCAGGTTTACAGCCATATCGCCTACGGGGGCCAGCACGATGTCCCCCAGCATTGTTAAACACACAGGTGGCTTTTGAAAAAAGTAGCGAGCACCAGATGACATACAGTTTTTAACAGCTAAAGGAAACGTTGCAAAACGTAGGGTACCCCCTAACCTAATTTCCAACTGCTGTGAGAGCATCCTTAAAAAGTAAAAGGACTGGCGAACAAATGTGCAACCCAACAAAGAAAAATAAAAAGACGAGAACACGCAATTTCGTACCGGCAAGAAGTATCGCACAGCATTAAAAAGATAGCCGGTAGACATGATGCTAACTTTGTTTTCTCGGCCCCTTGTAGACTGTCTAGGGGTGTGCGAATAGTGGTTCGAATCGAATAGCGCTGCGTCATTCCCAGTATTGCCACTGCAAAGAGAACCGGTAGGTCTTGGTTTTCCCTCTAGCGCTGTGAAGGTATAAATGACGCAGCGCTTTTGGATTCGAACCACTATTCAGACACGCCTAATTTAACTCTCCCAAATCTGTACGGTGCTGACAAGACACACAAAAAAGCAACATTTGCTAAGAAACACGCAGTGAAGTATACTCAATTTGTCACGAATGTCGCATACGAGATACCGCTTAGCTGCGGGAAAGTTTACATAGGGCAAACTGGACTTTAATGATAGAGCACGAGAATATCATTGTGTGCGCAACAATGCTGGAGCGTATCTTGCCGACTACTGTAGCCGATGTGGCTGTAAATATGGCTTGGAATCGACGCCATTTTTAAAGAAATCAAAAGATAAAGCCGAGAGAGATTATTGAGGCGGGTTTTTTTTTCTTTATAAAGTAAGCTGACAATTGTGTTAGCGCACCATCTATTTATTTTCTTAAAAAAATTGACGTTTCTGGATGACTGTTTGTAGGAGTGGTGATCGGTTGCGTTGCGGGTCGGGAAGAAGAGTGTGTGTATATATCTGATGACATCACATTAAAATCAGTTGAGTTAGCGCCACTCCTGTTTTATTCGTGCCTTCTTTGTCCTCGTTTTGTTCGCGCTGGGCCTTTCAATGAAAAAAAAACAATCGGTAGAATGTGTTTTGACAGGGACTGTTTCTGAACTGACTACGGATGTTTCATTGCTCGAAGGAGCCTTCGTGTGAATTTAGCTAGAACGCAGTGTTTGAACCTTCTAGCGGCGCCGAAGTGTCGCGGTTTAGACGGATGTCGCTTACTGCCATAGGCTGGTGTCTTTAGTGTATGGCGGTGGTGATCTTAGAGAAGGGTGATGTCCTCCTTGCTAGAAGTTTGACCAGACATCCACCAAGGAAGGTTGCGGCCTCCCTGCCTCACGTCTACTTTTTGGATCCGGCATGGCAGCGTTAACTTTTCCTGTCAACAATACAGAAATAATATCGCGGAGAAAAATATAATTTTTCTGCGCAGTTGACACAATGCGAATTAAGCTGTCTTGAGCAAAACCAACGAAAATAGTAATCCACAGTAATGAGTAACGTAATTTGATAGACGATACCATAAATTAATAACTAATATGTTTTACTCGTTAGTCACTTAGAAAGAGTAGCGAGTGCGCCAGTCGTTAGTGGGTCAGTGAAAAAGGAAACCTGTTACTTCCAGCACCGTTTAGGAGTTCTTCTTGAACGGCATATGCATTCACGCTCGCCGAGGTGTTTATTGTAGACCACCCCCGAAAAAGACCCGCACTGGCTGACTTTAGATGAGATCGACCAAAGGGTGGTCGACATATTTAGTTCACTTAACAGTTAGTTTTATGTGTCATTGCCTAATCAAAACCATAAACGTATCCATAAATAATTTCGCCCAGAAAAGAAACCCCGAGACACAAAGATATCGTAGTGCATAAACAGGTGAACCTTTTCCCTTATTTCGATCTAAAATGTGCGTGAATTTGACTGGGATGAACTGCATCCCCCTCAATGAAGGCGGCCCTTTCTTCAGCTATGGCCCCGGAGTAACTGTGAGAGGTTGTTCTGGGATCATACGGTTAGATTGGGTTAGGTGAGGCCATTAGGGGAGTAGGTCTACTTCAAGCAGGCACACATGTAGCGGAGAGAAAGGTCTCCCAGCGCATGACATGGTCAAGAACTTGTAGATAGTCCCAAGTTGAGTTACATTCTGTGTTTCAGCGGACAGTATTTTCATTTCATTTCATTTATTTAACGCAAAGAGATCCTTACGGATGCAATACATGTGCGAGGATTTTACAATGGAGGAAAAAGCACACTATAAAAATAACTCTTAAAAAAAAAACGACAGACTAACAAAGTTTACATTATCTGGTTCAAACATGGTACCACATCATTGACATTCAGGCATAATGAAGATTGCAAATTTTTAAGTTCGAAAGTCAAAAAGCCTATGGTAAATCTAAGAGGAAAAAAACATGAAAAGCAACATAAACAAATATCGCGTCAGAAATTTATGTTGGCTGGTCCACACATAGCACAACATTATTGGCCACGCTCAATGATACCGAGTTTTGGAGCACATTTAAAAACATTTGTTCACGCTTCTTCTTAAACAACACCTCATCTTGTTGGGCTGTAACAGATTCTGGCAGGGTGTTCCACTCGGAAATGCACAATAACCACGGGGATGAAGAAAAAAGATTAGTACGAGCTGTATGGGGTTACTTTTGTGCGTTATCAATTCTGGTTGAGATATGAACTGCGGGTCTACAGAATGACTGTTGGAAGGTAGAAGCACTGTAATGAAGACAATAAAAAAAAACACAAACGAGAAATCTTTCTTCGCATCTCTAGAGAGGATAAACCGATATTTTATTTTATGGACGTAACGCTGGTATGATACAAATAATTTCCACTGATAAATCGCGCGGCTTTGTTTTGCAGTGCTTCAAGACTTTTGACTATGTAATTTTGATGCGAATTCCAGATTATATTTGCGTATTCAAGCTTGGGCAGTACGATAGTTTTATAGGCAAGCAGACGAGTACCCTGGGGAGCCTGGTGCAATGCACGCCTTGCAAGCCAAGTTCCTTTGATGCGCTCTGTATGACATAATTGATGTGTTCGTTCCAAGTTAAATTACGCGTAATGTGAATGCCTAAATATTTATATGACGTGGCCACTGAGCTGATACATCAGATTCTGAATTTTTCTGCGTCTGCCGTCCTTTCATGTTTTATTCTCTCCATTTGTCAGATAGCACAAAACATGGGACATCAACTCCGGATTCCCTGATATTGTTTGAACAAAGCTCTCTCGAGAACTGCTAGGTACGTGAAAGAAGTATGCCGAATTGTTTTAGAGCTCATATCGTCCACGCTAGTATGTGCCACTGAGGAACTTTAAGCAAGAACTTGTTCCGCTTAGATTTGGAGCAGTGAATTGCAATCGTTGCAGCACCGTTCGCGCTTACGACCGCTTTGAGAATGTGGTTCATAATCATAGCGAATCCGTCCGAATGTTTGCTGCATAAGCATAAAATGTTACTGATTACAAACGAACAATTTCGTTGAGTATTGTATTACTACCATGGCCACGAAAAAGTTGTACCAATAATTTGGTCGCTTCTTGTAACTATTGTCGGCGTGCGCGAACTACAGGGGGCTCTTTTCTAGATGTCATCATTATCGTTTGCGACGCAGCTGTTAGGAAAGTTTTGAAAACTCACAAAATAATAAAACATGTAGGGACGATGACAGTCGGTTGCTAGGTGAATGAGCTGTAATGTCTGTCTTCGTCCCAACATGTTTTATTCTTTCGTGTTTTTCAAATCATCCTTACCAGCCCGCTCTCAGTTCATTTTGTTAGGAAAGGCAGCAAAAATCTTGGATCCCTCGGGTTGCAAGCTCGCTTCATACGGTTTTTTGGGTGACGAGGCAAGCCAGTTTCCTGCGTTGCTTTTTGGTAACGTGATATTTATTGTTGGACATTTTATCAAAGCTTGAAGGCGTGGCACGCGTAGCCGTAATAACAAACCCTTTTCGTGCTGAAGTGTCGACGGGCTGGGATAGTGCTGTACTGTTTTTTACCGCGGTACTAAATGCTGGTTAATGAAAATATACAGCGCATTACCCGAGTACAGCACCTACCACGACGAACAGGGTGCATTTTTATTATTCGGACGAAATGAAACAAAGGAAGGAATGTTTCATCAAGTTGAAAATAGGTAAGCGCACTGGAGATTTTCTGGCGTGTTGCAGTAAACACTGCTGTGAAAACGACTTTATATTGATGGTTCCACTGTGTTCTGTGAGTGTTGGTCTCTTATTAGTTACAAGGTGATTCCTTTGTGAATTTTGTAAACCAGCATTTCCTAAGAACAACTGGCTGAAAGAGGCGGTGGCTGGCTTACGGAGTCGTTACAACTAAATCCGCTTATTTGCCCGGTCAACGCGAAACGTGTGAAGACCCTTCGCGATCGAGACCTTTTTTCATTCTTGTTCATTATTATTGTTAGTCTTGTCCAGATTATTATCATTCTTGTCCCGCTCGCTTGCAACTTTGCATTAATTGCACTATAATCGAGGCCTTTTACATATAATAAGTTAGTGACACTGAAGCGTCCTCCCCCCTCACACACACACAAACCAAAACAAATGCAAAAACGGACCCCGCAAATAACAACATATAACGAAAATTTTTTTTATTTCTTCTAAGCCTCCAATTGAATTGATTTGGACGAAATGTCGATTCCAGTGAGCTGGCAGGGATCAATACGCACATAGGTTTTGTTTTGCTATAACCATACACCATCCCGCGTAGGGGCTTCCTTGATTTGTCGAAGGAGGATGGTAACCCTGCTCCAAGAGATCCCACGGGTTCAAGTGTGCATCGGTTATGTGCTGGTGGCGGCGAAGAAAAAGACTACGGTGAAAGGCGTCGCCAAATCCTGCAGGTGCTCCGATACAACGGAGTCAAGCTAAGCCGGGCAAAAATGTTGCTTCCGGAAAACTCGTCTTCCACCTGGGGCTCAAGAAGGCCCGTAAAGGGCTCCACCCAGCTGGCAATAATTTAGAGGTGGTTTAAGATGCTCGAGCACCAACGAGCGTCAGCGAGCTTCGTTCGCTCCTGGGTCTCATAACCTAGTACAACCGGTTTATGCCCAACATGGTAACGCTATTCCCACTGTTGTACGCACTGTTGCAGAAAGGGCAACAATGACAGTGTGGAAGCGATGAGGACAAGGCTTTCCTTCGAGGAAAGACAGCTTCGAGTGAGTCCAATGTGCTAACTCACTACGACCCCAAGCCGCTGGTTCTTGAATCTGATGCTTCACCACATGAAACTGGTGCTGTTCATTCTCATCATTGTGAAGGTGACACGCAAACTGTTGGATTTTGATTGCGTTCGCGACTATTTGTTGGCAGTAACCAGGCACCCTAGTGCCTGGTCACTGACCCCAAGCCTTGGTAGGCCTTTTTGTCATGACAAAGCCGTACCTTCTATGGCAACAGCCAGAATTCAGCGATGGGCCATTGTACTCAATGGATACAGCTACTGCACCGCCTAACGAGCAGGCAAAAGTAATGCCAATGCCGACGTCATGAGCAGGCTGCCACTGCTTGCGGATTTAGAAGAAATGAAAGTTGATCTTCCAGATACTATCGCGCCTTTGGAGGAGTTGAATGATGGCCTGGTCACGGCAAACCAAATGGCATAGATGACTGCAGAAGATCAGGTGCTGCGTAGCATCATTGGCTATCTCCAGCGCGGATGGCCGCGGAAGTTGTCAGTGGAGCAAGTCAAGTTTCGACCACCTTGGAGCGGGAAAGATTAACTTTACCTGCAGCACAACTTGTACTGGGAACACCAGTTCGTCGTTCCCGAGAAGGCCTGTGAAATTGTACTTCAGCTGGGCTTCAGTCATGAACCAGGTTGCTCGTTCGAAGTGCTTGTGGCCCTCTTTGGACCCGAGGATCGTAGATCTCACCCATCGCTATGAGGTCTGTTCACAAGCATGCTCTCTATTAGAGGCCCAGGAGCCCTGTAGAAGCGTAGAAATCTGGGCGAGTTGGTGATGCATCGGAATGAGAAAACGGCGCAAACAAAACGGACCAGTAGAGGAGTATACACACAGACAAGGCGCTGCATCACCAACTCGCCCAGATTCCAGCGCCTTGTCTGTGTGTATACTCCTCTGCTGGTCCGTCGTTTTGTTTGCGCTGTTTTCTCATTCCCAGCAGCCCGTTCACTGGCCTGTGACACGCGAACCTTGGTCGTGGTTGCACTTAGACTATGCCAGTTCCGTCAACGGGAAGATGATCCTGATTGTTTTTGACGCATATTCAAAGTGGATTGAAGGAGCAGTTACCTCTCACGCTACTTTCACCACCCAACAACTTCGGGAGCCACTCAGCTGCTTTGACTTTTCACGGACCGTAGTCACAAACAATGATGGTCCATTAACAAGTGGCGAGGTTTCCCGTTTTTTGAATAGGAACCACGTGAACCACTTCCACACATCAACCTACCACCCGCAATCGAACGGTCTGGCTAAACAATTTGTCCGTACGGTTAAGGAAGGTTTGAAGAAAGCAACCGGGCCCACATTTTAGGGTGTGCCGGCGGCTCCTCAATTACCGGCAAACAGGTTTGGCTTGAAGCAAGTACCAGGCCAGTTACTCTTAGGTTATCAAATTTGGTCACGGTTGGACACCTGCCTCCCAGACAAGACGTTCAAGTCGACGGGACAATGTGGGAGCCAGCCTGCCCATCCACTTCTCAAGCCAAATCAGAAGGCCTTCACCCGCAACTTTTGCAAGGTACCAAAATGGAAGCCGGGAGTCGTAACGGGCGCGGAAGGCTCTCGTATGGTAACCGTACAGACGAATACGAATTTGGTCCGTCGCCACCTTGATCAAGTGGGCCAGAGGCAAACCGATGATCCATTGAGTTTCTAGAATAGGGAGGTTCGGAGGTGACACCGACACCTAAATCATCAGACGCCGAGGTGCCCTTCGACGGGGCCCAGAATTGGACACGGTGCCAAACCAGAGCCACACTACTTCTAGTCCAACTACATCTACGAATCGGGACCCTTCCCCTTAAACTTCTGTGCCACCTCCACGGCGCTCAGCTCGAGTTAGAAAGCAGGTGCATCCTTTTCAAGTTTTTTGGAAGGAGGAAGAGGTGTTATGAAATAGGTCTAAAAGAACGCCGACGGCAATGCTCGCTCGTCGGGTGACCAGAGCACGGCCTGCCAGCTTCGGTTCACCATCATGAATTAAAGACGGCACCATCCAGACTCCACTGTGACAGCTCAATAAATCGCCACCCCGGCAATTCGGTCACCACTTTGGTACAGCATACACCTGATATGAATTATGGTCGTTTGTGCGTTTCATTTTTCGGACCCAAATGAATGCTCCAAATCTATGACACGCTTCTCAGCGAGGTTTTGAATTTGTAATCAATCGTTAGCAAAAATTTAATAGAGCAATTATTCAATCGCTTTAACTTTCCAGGCCATTGCCGACAATTTAAGAAGTGAAAACTTCCATTTTTTGTTGAAGCAGATGTCGCGGACTTCTTTGCCACGTATTCGATGCGGGAAGGGCTAAGCGTCACTACCAAAGAACGACAATCACTTAGACTTAGTTCGCGCTGTGGCGTACAAATCCTCGTCAGGTACTGTCGAGTCACGCTTGGAATGGAAGCGTCAGCATCGGTAAGCTCAGTGTAGCTCAGTCAAGTATGCAGAGCCACGGATATGCAGGGTGCTTGATTTTAATTCGAACAGATCTTAATAGAAGGGCGTACAGTTAGATGAGTGCCATCTTCACCATGTATTTACCAGGTTCGGTGGACGTTAGGTGTGGGGAGAATCGCCATAGTAAGTTAGCTATTTAACTAAAATGCGTTAGTTAACTTTTTAATTATTGGTTTTAGGGGTCATGTGTCAGTTGCATTACGGACGACAATTTCTACTAAAGGAAAGACTAATAAAATAATTTTGCAGAAATGTATTAGTTTTTTTTTAGATATTAATTTATCAATCTTCACGTTTTTAGCTTCATTTAAGGTGGTAGGCCACCTTCAAAAGTCTTTTTTTTTTCGCGAGATCAATTTTCAGGTTTTTGTTTTTTTTTGCACGCCCAAACATTCACTTATATGTTGCAACAAAAATTATCCTCCTATCGTCATTAGTTTGCGAGTTACAGCAAGTTTTCTATACCCTATGCTCCTATAGCGAAACCGAAACCACATTTCCAACTGTGGTTTCGGTTTCGAAAAATCGCTTTCAAATGTAAGTGTTGTTTCGTCTATATTAATGCTATTCAAAATACTTTATGCATTTTATTGTGACTGTTATATAAGAGGATGTCATTAAATACCACTTTGTGTTTAAAAGTGTTCGTTAGTCTCTAAAAACAGCCACAAGGGGGACGCACGATGCTCGTCGGAATTTTTGTTGTTTGCCTTAGAGTCACTAAATAAAGCTACGCTTTCAGAGTACCGCATTCCTTTTCTTTGCCATTTTGCCGACAATACAGTCGCTCTATTCAACTATATTCTGGTTCGCTGCGGCATCATTGGACAGCGGCAGTCACGTGAGTCGCTATCATCATCATCGTGTTGTTTCAACGCCACCATTTTGGGTCCAGCGATCATCTGCCTGCTGCTGTTTGGTGTTTACTGCCCGTGCACGCTGAAGTCCAACGCCCAGCACGCGCGTTTTCCGTGTTACGTCGAGATACGAACAACACGACCTTGATTCGCTGCCACAGCTGCGACCATGGCAGCTGGCCCGGGCGACGGCTACAGCTCGGCTTGGCTCAGCTACAGTCACGCCTCCATCTGCGCGCGGACCCAAGATGGCGGCGCCTGACGCGCTTCAGACGCGTAGTTTGGGAGTTTCGGTACTCTGAAAGCGTAGCTTTATTTAGTGACTCTAGTTTGCCTTGGTCAGGGTACGTCAGGCTTCGTTCTGCATTTGTTCCACGTGTCAACGCTACTAGGGCTGTATCCTTAGGCCACCTGGACCATATTACGACCACCATGGGTAAGTGCAGAACACAGAAGACGAGGAAGCGCAAGTTTGCTGGAAATCGCTACACGACGACGAGGCTGCCTACTGACGCAGACGCCGGTATTTCGGCGACCGCGAAGAAGCTTGGGGACATAACCAAGGCGTACAAGGCTCCGCTAGAGAATTCTACGCTCCAAGGGAACAGGATAATGGACATTGGTATTCTTTCTTCAGTGTTTTCATCGCTGGCATGTTCCGAATGCATGAACACAACACTGAAGCTCGAGGAACGCTCTCACCAAGGGATATGCTCGGCTTGTGCGGTCGTGTGTACCAACTGTGGGTTCGAGCGCCCATTTCATACGTCGAGAAAGGTGGGTCGTGCCAATGAGAACAATTTACGTCTGGTTTACGCGATGCGCCAGTTTGGAAAAGGGCACGCTGGTGCGAAAACTTTTTCCAAAGTGATGAACATGCCTGCTCCTCCACGTCACTCCGCCTACGACAAATTGTCATCTCGGCTTTCTGCAGCGGCAAGAGAAGTGGCGTCGAAGTCGATGACTGATGCTGCTGTGGAAGTTCGTCGTGTTGTGGGGAGTGCCGAGTGTGGTGTTTCAGGTGATGGCACGTGGCAGAAGCGTGGCCATTCATCTTTGAACGGTTGTGTGTCTGTGATTTCTGTTGACACGGGAAAGGTTATTGATGTTGAGGCCCTTTCTAGCTCGTGTAAGTCTTGTAAAACCAAAAGCAAGTTGAGGCAAGATAGTGCTTCGTACCAGGAATGGAAGGCAAACCACACTTCCTGTCAAGCAAACCATGAAGGAAGTGCTGGCAGTATGGAGACGGTTGGTCTATACCGAATATTTGAAAGGTCGAAAGGCAAAAGGGATTTGAAGTACCTGCAGTACTACGGCGATGGTGATTCCAAGAGCTATGCCGCTGTGAAAGACGTGTATGGAAAGGACAGTGTGCAGAAACTGGAATGCATTGGGCATGTCCAGAAGCGTGTTGGCTGCCGCCTCAGAAAACTGAAGAAGACAGTGCGTGGACTCGGTGGTAAGGGAAAGCTCACTGATGCCCTCATTGACCGCCTGCAAAACTACTATGGCATCGCCATAAGGGCTAATGTGGGGAACCTTTCTGCAATGAAAAAGGCTACCCTTGCCAGTCTTTTTCATTGCAGCTCTACCGACAAGCAGCCGAGACATGGCCTGTGTCCACTTGGACCGAAAAGCTGGTGCGGATACCAAAGGGTCGAAGCACTCGGCCAAGGGAAATATGTACACAAAGGAGGACTTCCAGATGATGTGCTCAACAAAGTTAAAACTGTCTACAGTGATCTGTGCTCTGATGAACTTCTAATGAAGTGCCTGCATGGAAAGACGCAAAATGCTAATGAGTGTTTCAATGGACTAATATGGCAGCAGGCACCCAAAGAGGTCTACGTAAGCTTGCCTACAGTAATGTTTGCCTTGCATGATGCTGTGGCACACTTTAATAATGGCAGTGTAAGCACCCTAGATATCCTGAGGCAAGCTGGCATAGAACCAGGGTACTACACGACGAAAGCTTGCATCGCCAGGGATCACCAGCGCATGCAGAATGCTAAACGCAAGTCAGCGGATGGGACAAAACAGGCCAGGAAGAAAAGACGAGCAGCCACCCGAAGAAAAGGAGACTATAATGCTTCCACAGAAGGGCCCAGCTATGAATCTGGTGCATTTTAGGCCTGCATGCAAAGATTGTGACACTTTTTACAAGCTCGGAAATCTTTGTTTACGTTTTTCTGAAAATAACAATTTGCTCCAAATGTTGCGACGCAAACTTTCATAACTTATTTCTCAGCGTATACTTTGAACTGAAATTTTGCACAATGATTTACAACATATATATCTGTGCAGTGAACTAGAATAAAAGAAATCCATGGGATATTTTTCAATTCACAGCTGAATTCTCAAACAGGTTCAGTCTAAATTGGCTCTTTTTCCCCGTTTTCTTGTTTTTTTTTAACATTACTTCCTTGATATTTACTGCATAATATTTATTCTAGTTCACTGCATAGCTCCAGCCATTAGTTACACAAATGTCAAAGCTTTACTGAATAAAGCCACCCATTAGTCACTTATCACAGCTGGCGTGGCTAGCACTTTAAATGCAATTTTTGACAAAGATTACCTCCCAATAAATAAATATTCAATATTTTGCACTGTAAATGGCTGGGTAAGTTAAATAAGACATGCTTGTTTTGAGGAAAAAGTTATTTCAACGCTGGCTGCTCTTAAAAAAAAATTTGTTTTTGAGTGGCTTACCACCAGATATTAATTTATCAATCTTCACGTTTTTAGCTTCATTTAAAAACTCCGGGCAAAAAGAACGCAGCGAGCCATGTCCGCAATGACGCTTGACAGGCTGACATAGCCGTTTTAATATTGTCACTACCTCTACAGCGTGTCCTACGACACAAGTGATGTCGTGACCGAAACGACTACGTCACTCTTCTGAGCGTTATTTCTGAGCGTTATTGGGGACAGGGCTTAATGCGCTCTTTTGTCGCGAAATTTCTAAATTACGCTAAAAACGCGAAATCGACGAATTAATATGGCAAAACCTGTTACATTTTCCTATATTCCTAATGTTGTGCTTTCTAATAGAAATTTCCGTCAACACTGCAATTGCAACATGACATGTAAAGCCAATAATTAAGAAGGTAATTACCGGACTTTAGATAACGAGGCAACTTACCACGGCGATTATTCCCTTATCTGGTGTCCGCGGAGCCTGATAAACACATGGTTAATACGGCGCTTATATTCTTAACCCCCCCTCCCCCTCACGCGCACGCGCACACGCACACGCACGCGCACACGCACACGCACACGCACACGCACACACGCAGACGCAGACGCAGACGGAAACGCAGACGAACACGCACACTCACACACCCACAATTTTTCTTAGATAAAAATCATTTCGAATGAAAACCTGCGGTCTCGGGGTTGTGTCAGTCCATGCGGCGGCACGCAACAGAACAATGCACACAGCTGGGACGACAGGCGTCCAACACACTTGTGACCGTAGAAAATATTTTTCTCGTGGAGCCTCTACAGATCTGACGGAAGAAAAAATCGCAGACGCCGTGAATAGCTCTGACTCACGCTGTCAAAGCTGTCACGCGAAGCTCCAGGCTTGTTTTTAAAAATATTAGTTCGTAATACTAAAACCGTCTCGAGATGCTCTAATTCAATAAAAAAACAAACAAAAAAAAAACACGGTGACTAAAAAAAAAAAAAGACACGTCATGTACGTTTTTTTAAAAAATTCTTTGTTAATAATACGGTTCGATGCGAAGTATCACAGCCACTTCGGTGACTACGTATGCGCTTCGTGTCGTCTGCTCGGATCCTACCCGTTCCGCTAGAAGCGAGCGCCGCGAGTTGGCGCCACCCCAATATCCCGTTGCCAGTAGTCGCTGGCAGAGTAAGAAGGGCAGGGCCTGACTTTGGAACGGCCAGCCTTTTGCAGGCGCTTTACGTATTCCGGCTGCCCGCGCGTGCCCGAGGTGCTCGAGACGGCGTAGCGTTGCCCAAGGTGGAAAACTCGCGCTGGAGGCGGGACGCCTGAAGCTCCTCCCTGCCGTTCTCGCCCTGTCAGCCACTAGCGAATAACCGAGGCACATGCACCACCCCTTCTCTTCCTCCGTGGAACGTCGTCAGAATCCGATGGCGCCAAATGAGGCGTTGGACAGGAACCCGACGCCTAGTGTCTTTCGACGCGCTGATTGGACACCGCGACCCGGCCGATTGCCGACGCAACTCTCGTGTCCAATCTCTGTCTTCGAGTGATCTCACTGGAGTGACGTCAAGATTCTAGCGCACAGGGTTCGATTATTCTAGGTTGTGTTGCCGAAGCTGCTCCTATTCAACGCCAGCAACGCCAGCGAGAAGGTTGGATACATAATTAAATGACATCCAGTTCTTGTTCATTAAAAGAAGTACACCATCGACGCAAATTCGTACATTCCAAGTTGACCCGACTGTTTCGTGTAGCGGGTAGAAATGATACGGACGAGCCAGTTTGCGGTTAAAAAAATTACACCACGGTTTATTCGGTACTTTATTAGTGTTAGGGAGGGAGAGGAGAGAGAGAGGGAGAGAGAGAGACACAGAGGAGGGACCGGTTCGCGTTGCTACAGACAGAGCGTGCGTAACGATAACAGCTTTTGCGCGTACCGTGACAAGTCAGACTTTATCAATTCATAGCTTCATCGCTTCAGCTCCTTGATCTGTCCGTTAGTGGCAGACGCTCGATGACGGTCCGTCGAAGTGCTGCGAGGGCTTCGCACACTCAGACTTCGTGGGAAAGCCTGGGGATGGCTCCTGGCACCTTGTGACGCTGGCAGCCCGGATCGGGCGGGATGGCTCCCCCAGTGCCGTAGCCGGAAAGGGGGAGGGAGGAGGAGGGGGGTGGGGGCTTATGGAGCTGAACGAAGGAAGGAATCGACGTGTATCGAAAATCGACAGCCCTACACGAGTCTGCATCTTAACATTCAGGTTGTCTTCTCTTGCGCCGCCGGATGTGCGGAGCCTGGTAGAGAGGGGTGTTGTCCTTAGTTCAATGTAATTTTTTTTTGTTCTTTGGGAAAAGGAAAAGGGGGGGGGGGTGTTAGGAAAGAACATAAACGTGGACAGTTTGCTGACAATATAATTGGATTAATATTTCTAGGCATCGATATGCGACGTTACGCAGACTTCTGTCCAGGCTTGATATTTTATTCTTCATCGCCTCGTTTGTAGTGTGAACCAAACCAAAAATAATTTTGCCTAGAAAACAGAACCCATCCTTTGGGAATGATTATCTACGTTAATGCGAATAGCATCAAACGGTGCACACTCTAGATACGCCAGCCCACTCTTGAGGCGATTCTAAATTTGTTGACACTTTCACAGCCCTGCGCACGATCTCCGCAGCCCAGCACGTGCGTTTGTGTCACTTAGGAAGGCGAGCAAAGCACGCGCCATACGCACAAACACTCAAAATGGTACCGACCAGACTTTCTGGCGTCTCAGCTAGTCTCAAGTCAACCAACGGGAGAGGGTCAGCACGGCCGCTAGCTCACCCTCTCCCGCGCTCGGGAGAGGGTGATGTAGCGGCCGTGCTCAGACTTGTACGTAATCCGTTACAAGTAACGAAATTACTTGTAATCCCTTACATTTATCGGTAATTTAGTAAGGGAATAATTACATATTTTCTAGAGTAATTTTAAAGTAATTCCCTTACATTTTTTACGTAACGGATTCCTTGTAATCCGTTGCATTTTTTTCAGGACCAGTCCCCCCCCCCCCTCTTCTAAAGAGAAGGTCGTTTTCAGTTTGTTAAAGTTGAGCGCAGTGAGCGCAAAGGGAGGCTTGGTACTCTTCAGTTCCGCAAAGCCTTTTTTTTTTGCAACACCAAGCACCAAGCCCCTGAATCTATTTTTTTTAGACCCTAACAACAATGTCAAAAAATCCTAATAAGCATTTCTGAAAAAGAGAAAAAAAGGGAAAACCAAGTTATATCCGTTTTTAAATTTTTTTTAGTGTCTGTTTTTTCTTTGCGATCGAAGGCAGGGAAAGGAAGACACCAAGTGATTGCATGCCTCTTCGAGAAGCTCAAGGCGCTAAGTGCACAGACAAGAATTAACAATGTCCTTCTCGGTTATAGTGACTAGGACCATTTTTATACTGTCACAACACGAGACAACGCTCCGTCTACCTAAAATCCTCTAAAAAGAGATGTGATAATATGTGAAGGTGTTATTGCCACAAGCATCCTTGTCTTCGATGCACACTTATCAACTTCTTATACTTCGTTCAGCTGGGTCCAGACGCAGCCGATGCTAAGCACGAGCGTTGGCCCAGAACAGTGCCTGTACTGCACAGCGCGCGTGCTTGCAGGGACGCTGGAAGCCCGCGCTTGTAGCATCGGCTGCGTCTGGACCAAGCTGAAACAAAGTATAAACACGATGTATTTTCTGCTTCTTTCACCTTATTCGACCCTGTTTTAAAAGCTACTTACTTTTTTTGCAATCCAACTTCTAAAGTTGGCCCACTTCATTTGTGAATTCCAGCCAGGTTATCGGAATCTCAGTTACCCTTTTTGTGAGTCAGCTTTTTGCGAGCACATCGAAAATGGTAATAGTCTTCCTTTTTTTTTTGCTTCCTGTTTTTACCCCAGCAGGATGCATCTTGTGTCAAGCAGATATTTTTACAAATAAAACATGATGGTGGCTGCGTAGACTTGATATTCTGGGCTTGATGAGAGAGTGAAACTCGTGAGTGGGGCCATAGCGCGGCTTTCTCTGCCCTTCGCTGCCCGTGGCATCAGCGGACGTCTATCTGGAGAACACCAGAGTAAACTGCAGTCGGTTCGTGCTCCGGGCGTTTGTGAACGGCATCAAGAAAGGTACAGACGGCCAGCGTGCGTTTACATCTTTGTTTTAACCAACGTTCTAATTATTTGTTGTTATGAGTGTCCCGTTGTTGTTGTTTTTTTCTTGATTACTTATCTTTAAATATTGGAAACTTTTTCTTATTCACCAACGTCTCAACCGACGCTCGACCTGTTCAGAACCAAAGGAAGAAGAATATTGAGCCAAACCTTATTTGTTATTTAATTATCACCTTACTGTTACCAACTCTACTGAAACTTTCGAATATCAGGCAATGGCTGCAATGACGAAGCTTTGCTCTATCTTCGAGGTAAATAGTACTTCCATTGCTTCGCTGAAAAAGCTCAATGCAGAGCATAAAACATTCTTGAGGCACAACATGGCACTCCCGTCCAGTGCCTCAGTTCAAATGGTGTTCAGCGTAGCAGTCGACATATTGAGTAAGAAATAACGCAACATGTCTGACGAGACATTCGAGAGTCAGGTGTTGCTCAAAATACTTAAGATGAATAAATGGAACAGGTGGCAACAATAAGAACTTGAATAACCTTCTTCCCCTTTTTTTCTTAATTGAGGAAAATATTGTTGAAAGTAACGTCAGGAAGTAACGGATTACTTTTGGAGGTAACGGTCACTTACTTTTATGGGAGGAGTAATTGTAATTGTAATAAATTACAATTTAGCCTTGAGTAATTGTAAATGTAATTCCTTACTATTTTTCGGTAACGTGTACAAGTCTGGCCGTGCTCACCCTCACGAGAGCGGAATGAGCCCTCGTGCATGGAACGCGCGCACCGGTAGTTGTGACAGCGCTGTAAAGCGCGTCCTATGGTAAAGATATAAACAACCGAATAGAGTGCGTTGGAATGACTGCCTTCATAGCTCTGTGGTTAGCGCGTCTGCCTGCTGATCAAAGGTCAACGGTTCCTGAATCCAGCCGGCGCCGGTCTTTTTATTTATTTATCGACCCGCGAGCGTAAGAGGTTAGATAGCCAGATAGATAGATAGAGATAGATAGATACATAGACGAAAAGTGCGTGAAGTATCAAAGAATGCCTATTCGCATTAAAGAAATCTGTAGACTAAAAGGGCTCTTAGGTACACCTAAGCGCTTCTTACGAGTTGTGAATGCGAAAGTATGAATGTCGGCCTTCGCGCCGCGGCCACTTCTGATCCTCTCGGCGCTGCGTGCCCGCGCCATGAGGTGGCACTAAACGAAACTGACGCGCAACGGCTTCATATCGCTGCCGCTCTTGCATGCCTTTTTCTGCGTGGTTTCAAAGCTGGAATGAGATCGCGGCTTCGGCAATTTATCTGCCGTTTGGCTCGGCTGATGACGTTGGCTCGCTCTATGGGACAGTAAATACTTTAGCATTAAAAATCGTAGATCACGAAGAGATGGATTTAGGCGCACCACCGGTGTGGTTGTTTTTGCACCAAATGACTTAAGTACGAGTGATTGCATCAAGGCTTTTTAAAAAGCCCTACTCAAAATCTTTGCGCACGCAAAAACTAGCGTCGTCATTGCGCCAAGCCCAAACCGCGTTTTGGATTGGCGCATGGCGATGTCTTTATTTCTTTGCGCATGCAAAGCGTTAGACGCTGTTCTAATACTGGCATGTAGGACAATTCCAAATGATTTCGCGAAACAATGTCTGAGTGCAGCCAAGTTCTCCTAAAGCAGTAATATGAGTCGTTCCGTCTTGTGTATCTTATACACTGATCTCTATGTCTATTTGCTGGATCGCGTTTGGCCAGCTCCGCCTATGGACTGGAATGCGGTCACTGGCGGCCATCTTTAGGTAGAGTTATATCATCTCTAGCCATCATTGTAATATGGCGGACAGCGCAATGGCGGCAGGCTACCATAAAAAAGCCGTGGATCTAGTACACTGTACCGTGGGTGATATTTCGTGCTTGATTGAAGTTGTTCGATGAAGCAGATTCTCGAAGCCCGGCGTGAACGGTAGCCTCACGTTCGGAGACCCGGCGAAAGTTCTACGAAAGCGCAGCACGGGGGGAAAGAAGCGCAGCTCGCATCGAAAGCAGACTACGTACCGGCGTCTGCTTTCGATGCTTCTTTCGATGTGACTTTTGATGCGTGCTGTGCTACTTTTCCCCGGTGCTGTGCGATTTCGTGAAACTTTTACCGGGTCCCTCAAATACCGGGCTACCGTTCACGCCGGGTTTCAAAAACATGTTTCGTCAAACAATTTCAATCAATCACGCAATATCACCCACGCTATTTTGATGGCAGCCTGCCACCAGAACTGCCAAAACGCCATCTGACATGGATGGATGATGGCGGCTGCCAAGTGGCTGCAGCAGCTGTATGTTGGCTAGAGGTGATATAACTCTACCTAAAGATGGCCGCCAGTGACCGCATTCGCGGAGCTGGCAAACGTGATCCAACAATTGTCATTGAGATCAGTGATCTTATATCTCGTACATGGCACCTCGGGAACCGTCTGCGAAATTTGCAGACCAGCTGTAACTTGCAAGATATTTATATCATATGGTTGATATTTTTCTACATTATTTCCTTTACCCAGAGCTACAAAACTATATAGATATTGAGTGTTTATACAACATCACATTGGTTAAAAGAATGGCTTATATACCGAAAAACAGGTTTCTAACAATAATTATAAACAAACTTTTTTTTGAAATTTCCGTCACCTATTTGACTTTATATAGGGCTCCCTACTCACAAAAAATATGCTGCGGAACTTGATCGAGGAACGAGCCTCCCTACAGGTCCTCCATTTCTTTTTCGAGACTGTACAGGGCCTTCTGCTGCGCGGTGTAAACATCACCTGATTTGCAGCTGCCTTACAAACACCTGAGGCACCACATGTGCGGCGGCGCAGCGCGTCGTCCCAATGAGTCTACCTAACCTTGCACTCCTTCGTCCTTTTTTTGTTGTTGTCACGATCTGCTGTTTTATGGCTCCCTGCATGCCCGCCGTCGGTCGGGGCACAAGCTTCCGTTACGTGGCCTGTTCATTACAGGAAGTTCCGGAGAAAAGAGGGCCGTGTTTTTCGGCGCGGGTAAATCAACTCTGCATAGCAGAAAGCTCAGTCCCCTGAGAAGGTGACGCTAGTGGTTTGAACGGAACGCAAACGTTTGAGAGCATGACGTTACCTGGATCAAAAGGCAGTTGAGTAAAACTAACTTCCTCTATGAGCCGATGTCCACCTAAGCCTAATTTCGTCAAAACAAGAAACGACACTGCGGGCGCCTGTAGCCTTTCTTTCAGTGCAAAAAACAAAACAAACTGGTCAGCAAGAAAGAAAACATTATCGTCTTTCTTGCCGAGAAGTGTTTTCGACACTGATATAAATCCCAGAAGCGTCCACAATGGCAGAGTTTTGTCTTGACGATATTAGGCTTAGGTGCACGTCGGCTCGTATAGAGAAATTTCGTTTTTCTAAGTTATCTTTTGATCCTGGTAACGTCAGGTTCTCAAACTTTCGCGTGATATCCCAACCACTAGTGTCACATTCCCGCGGACTTTGAGCTTTCAGCGATGCAAAGTATATTTACCCGGGCCAAAAAACACGGTTCTCTTTTTTTGGAAACTCTCTGTACTTCGTTTTACCGTACGGCGAACCGCGGAGGAAGCCATGAGCCATGGAAGTCATTCGATACACTGTATTGCCGGAGATGGCTCGTAACATCCACTGCAGTTCATCGTGAGGGGAAGCGGAGTAGAGCGATTCCGAAAGAAGTGAATGAAACTATTTTGTTAGCAGACTACCCAAATTAAACGCTGAAAAGGTACGGATCCGTTTGAATACTGTGATCAACGAATTACAACACCCTAAGGACGGAACGCGCCACGAAACTAAATTTTAATAGATAATATCAGCCGCATCACTAAAAAACATGTTTTCAATAGTGCTTCATGGTGCCTACACGTTAATATGATCAAGTACGGCAACTATGGCATGCGGTGCTCGAGTAAAACATAGGCGTAAAGACAGAAACCCTCCAACGGCAATCGACAACAACAATAGACCTGGCGAAACGTTGACTTTCGTTTAATCTCAAATAAAATAATGCGATATGTTTTTGTAGATTTGGAATTATCCCTCGTCAAGGGTTCAGCGAATAATATTTAAAGAAAATCAACCATGATTATTTATTTTTTTAGTTGGCGGTGAAAATTCATTAAATTGTGACTCGATTTTTAAACAAAATCTGGGCGCAATGTTATAAAAAATTTTACAACTGTATAACGCGAAATCTTTAAAAATGATACCGCACAAAGCATGAAAACATGTGTACATGTTTTGCTAACTTCTATAAAATTAAAGTTGAAAAAGATGTACTAGACTCTACTGATTTTTCTTATCTAAACTAGTAAACAATCCCTGTAACAAAACAACATCATATATTTGTACACAAAAAAAAAAACAACAACACAGTTTTGACAATTATGTTTTACCGTCACTGGCAGCCTATTCCAGCTTTCGATAGAGTGCGGGAAAAGGGAACACTCGAACACAGTTCTGCGTTGCAGCGGACGATCTTTTTTTCAAGGCCTCTTCTTCGCAATACGTAAGTGCTCGAAAACATTCGAATTTACACATCCCACTATCGCTAGAAAAAAATGTTATGTGAAAGTTCGAAACCGGTGCACCGACGTCTCTGACTCAGTACCGGGTTGCCAACGCAGCGATGATTTAATTTCAGCTGGCTCTAAACCATAATTCTGCGTAACTTATCTCCAGCCTCTTGGTTTAGCCTGGGCATAAAACGAACTTGTCAAAACTGTAACCTGGGCGAGTTGGTTGAATGTGTTACCGACTTCGCAGCGCAGTGTGTGTGTGTAGTAATTGTGCGCTGTGAAGTCGCTACCCAAGTAGCACAGATTTGGCCAATCATTGACCGATGGCTGGCAACGGTCCTTTGGCCAATAGCCCAAGAGTGGCCATTCACCGGCCAATGATTGGCCGAAGGCTGATGTCCAGTGGCCATTGGCCAATGGCCAGAGGCCATCGGCCAATTGCCAGAAAAAGGCCAGTCATCGGCCACTGTCTGGCGACTGGCCAAAGGACCATTGCCAGCCATCGGCCAATGATTGGCCAAATCTGTGCTGCTTGGGTAAAGGCTCGAATAAGTCTTCAGCCGCAGTGAAAGCGCTCAGTGATCATCCAAAAGACGCCGTTTCCGCTGCAGACACGATGAGAAAATTGTCTGCGGACTCGCCTCGAGTATGTTGGAAGCTTCGGACACGTCTGCGGACGGTGCTTGTATGACCCACGTGACGGGGCCGACATACAAGGAAGAAACGGACAGTGTGTGCGCATCGTCCTTTTTGTATTGTGTATTAGCAGCGTGACCTTGGCTTTCCGCAAGTTTCTTTTATTTATGCATTCCTGACCTATTAAGAAAGAAGCAGATTGTATAACATGACTTTTGATTGGGCTAGTTGGTCTTAATAGACACGATTAAAATAGCGCGAACTTGGACAGGGGCCAAAAAAAAAAAGGCACACGTACGACAGGATTTAGGCTGACTTCCAACTATGTTTATTGCATCATCCAACCAAGCAATATGTACCATCGCCTGAGGACATTAAGAAGAACACAAAAATAGTTATAGGTTAAGACTACATATCTACCACGTGCCTATCTTCAGATAAAACCATCGAGAAAAGATAATTCTCTGTCAATGAGACACTCGAAAGTGGTTCACACCCGCGTCGTTTAACGTGCTCAGCAAGATGACCACCCAAATTGCTGCGTACCGAAAGATTATGCTCGCGCGCTCTTTCATTGAAACACCGATCCGTTTGTCCAATGTCAATGCGGCCACAGCTGAAATGAATTTCGTAAACAACCCTTGCACAAAAGCAGGTGTTAACCGCTTTTGAAAATGGCATGGTTCATGAGGAGAGCAAAAAATATTACAGAGAAAGAAATTGTAGAGGCGTTTTTTTATAAAAAGAAAAAGCGGGAGACAAGTGCGTCAGCATGTCGTCGGTGTGTAACATGCATACATACATGCATAAGTTTATTTCATAATAAAGCAGTACATGTATTGTCCAGGCCCGCAAGAGGACGTGCGTGATTGGGAGCGGAACACTGTTGAAATGGATAGGATGTTATTACTCTTAAACAAAACAAAGTACTGCTTTCAACGTTAAAAACAAAAACCTTTTGTTGCATGTTACAAAACCCAATGCGTTACAAGCTCTGTAACTTTGAAACTTTGAAAATAAATATGCAAACACACAAAACAACTCACCAACTTAAAAACAGCGATTAGAAGTTGCAAATTTGGTTAACCAGCAAAGTTATTGCAACACTTTCTCAGCTCTCTCTATACAGCACTAAGTGACTGCAAATCCAAAAGCCGATCTGGCAACATGATATAATAATGTGGAACATAAAAAAAACCGAACCCTTTTGCCGTAATTTATGGTAACCCTTTGCAGAACGAAACGTTCTATTCTCCTCGGGACCCTTTGCTTCTTTAGTGGCTGCTTCAACCTGTACTTGTAGTAATCGTGTACTAATATTGTATAGATATACAATTTGTCAACTGGCATGATCCGTAGCGACCGCATCTTTAGGTCAGTTTTGAGTTTAGCAAGTTTAATTCCATACGCTAAGTTTCTTGCAATGTTTCGCAAAATGATTGTATATATATATATATATATATATATATATATATATATATATATATATATATATATATATATAATATCAGGGTGTCGAACCGGAACCGAGCCGGTATTTTTTTCCGGAACCGAACCCGAACCGTTATATTGTTATCGCGATGAACCCGAACCGGAACTGAACCGGAAAAAAAAATAACGGTTACCGGCTCACGTCAAAACGGTTCGGCCACGTGCTGTTGACAATGAATGTGCTATCAATGCCATTTGTTTTTTAAGTGCCGTCAACTGACACACACCTCGCTTACATATTTTTCTTCTCCACTCAGTCTTAGGAATATAAACGCTGCATCCATGAATCTTGACAAACGCTGCATCCATGAATCTTGACATAGGAACCAGTATTGCGCTGGTCGCGGCATGCACGGAAGAAAAAGAATTAAAAAGCTGTGCAAAAAAAAATCGCGTCACGGGATTTCATTTTTTTACAATCTCGTAAATCCTAAATGCTGCTGTGTGCTCATTTCATAACACGTTTCTAGAACGCGCGAGTTCTTGAAGCTTGCTTCCATCGGAATGAGAAAAGAAAAGGCTGTGGAGTTTGATAATGTTTGAGGGAGAGAAAGAAATTTTATTTACCGTTGAAATGAGCATTCATGAATTATATCTGCTCTTCGCTGCCCCAACCACCGGTCAGAGTATATCGAGCTATGAAGTGTCAAGATTTACATGCCGTATTTTTTCGTACCGGAAACTCGATAAATGCGGGGAAAAAAACAAACAGGGATACAAACCCTAGTCGCTCGCGGAGAAGCGAAGCTGCGCGCACTTTCGAATTTGACAAAGGATCTGCCGAGCTTCTGTTGCTTCCGTCGCCTGCCCAGCGTAGTCATGGGACTCAAGCGGGCGCGTGCGCTCAAACCAACGCTCAGCAGACGCTGGAGTTAGCGCCCGTGACAGACAGCCCTGTCATCAGACAGTCGTTGTTTGCCGCTTGCATTGGCTACAGGCTTTTATAAACGTTATGCACTACTAGTTTCGACGATGTATCCCGTTTCGTATGTGCTGATTTCAGATGTTTTATTTGTAATTTATTTTGATGTTGCAATTTGTCATTTATAATTTCCGAACGGTTCGCAACGGTTCAGCGCAACCGGTTCCGAACCGGTTCGGATCAATTAATCGAACCGGAACTGAACCGGAACAAAATAAATTTACCTGAACCTGAACCGTAACCGAACCCGTATTTTTTTCGGTTCGACACACTGATATATATATATATATATATATATATATATATATATATATATATATATATATAATATATATATATATATATAATTTCTTCTTTTAAATATGAGCGGGAACTATAAACCGTTATTCCGTATTGTAGTATAGACTCCCCCAGTGCCTGATACGTAATATCCGGTACGCGCATCGGTCAGAAAACTAAGGCGGTATATATAAGCAGATAGCGTTCGTAAGCGTCTCGCGGTTCACATGCACTCCCCATGGCAGATGTCGATTGAAGAGCATACCCAGATACCTTGTAGACGACACGTATTCTACTGGTGCGCACCTGCAGGTTTCACAAGTACATATGCACGAAGTAAACCTGCTTCGAGCATGCTCGAGTCGTGTCCGTAGATGTCGTCGTGCCTGCAGCAAACACCGTGTCTTTTGTATCCTCTTTGTATGATCAGCGTGACTCTGTCTTTACTCCAGTCAACCGACATTGTCTCGATAACAGCGTCATCACCACATCATCCCGCATCTCCGACGCACAACCGCTCTTCCTGGTAGCAGAAATCCAGCGACACACAAAAAAGAGAAGCTCAGCTGCATTCGAGCGTGCGCAACTTCTGTCCTGAACCTGCCGTCGAATGGCAAGGCCGAACGCCGCCGCTCCTGTTTGGCAACGCACGTTAATAACGAGCACACACACCGCACCGCGATCCGTTGCACCACGTTGAGTATTACCCACGTGCGTCGCCGCCGTCGATACGCACGGGCTTTTCGCCGGTTGCGTTCAGTACAGGTATACACGCCGCGGCGTGCGGATGAGCGTTTTCAGCCGATTGCCGGCTCCGTGCAACAAAATGTCTCTCTTAAACTCGGGAGGACTTCGCATCATGGGGGCATTATGCCTGGTGAGTGAAGCCCAGCGTTCTCGTGGATTGTCCGTGGATGCCCGAGGAGTATAATGTGTTCGCACGACGGATCTTTATCTGCGGAGAATACCGAGCGCGTTATAGACCTTTTAGGGAGGAAAGGCCGCTAATAGGAGGTTGTGGTGCTGAAAATCCGGGCGAGCATTCGCACGACGGAGTCGCATGTAGTTGAGTCGGCGGAGTCTTTCTTTTCGTGAACGTGTTTGCAGACCTTCGGTGCCTCAGCTGACAAAAAACAAAACAATACAAAAAATCTTTACAGTGTAATGTTCTTGTCCTTCCCCAAAATGAGGGGCGAGGGGGCCGGTCGCTCCGACGGGATTATTGACATTCTGCAGGCCGGTCGCAGAATCTTCGCTGCTTTCCGCGGGCTGGGGGATTGACAAACATCCATGACGCGGCGCACGTGACCTCAAAATTCGAAGACGTTTAAGGGGATGCTGAACGCAAATTCGGATTTCACAAAATAAGGTAGCAGGAGTGTTCAACGGGACGGCACAAACCCCAAAACACCACTCATAAAGCGATATCTCGAACGGATGACCGCATTTTTGTAAAATAAGGATGCGATTGAGTGAGAATCGCGACGTCGCGTTTTCTACAGAATTGTTGAGGAAGAGGGGAAACGGCCTTGCTTCCTTCCCTCTTCGGGTCCTTGCGGAGTCAAAGCGAGAAGAGGAGGAAACCAGAATCGGCGACGTCACGGGCTTTTTGGCCTTGTTTAAGCGTGCTCTTTTGTCACAAAAATACGACCATCCTTTTGGGATATAGCCTTATGAGTGATGCTTTCGGGTCTGTAGCGCCCCGCCTAGCGCTTTCGCGTTGTTTCCTGAAATCAAAATTTCGGTTCAGTATCCCTTTAATACCCTTCTTGGAGAGAAACTCCGTCGTTCGTAGGCGCCATTATTCTCGGTTATAGGATGATTACCCCAGGAACTAAATATTATCCTCGGTGAAGCCCCGTGTACTCGCGGATTATCCGCGAACACCCAAGAAATATTTTCGGATATGTTAGGGCTATTCCTATAGTACTACAAGATTATCCTCGGTAAAGCCCCGTGTACTCACAGATTACCCGCAGATTCACGAGTATTATTCTTGGATACAAGAGGATTATCTCCATATACTCTAAGGTTATCCTCGTGTGTGGTACCATCAGTAGATCGTTGATTATAAAGTAGATAAGCGACAAAAAACACAAAGACAACGGAGTAAAAGCTGGCGCATTCGCAACTAATTTTTGCTTGAAAAAACGCTAACGAAATTTTGCCTGGCATAATGAAGTCACGCCTAATTCCGATGTAACCCCCGTAACAAAACAAAAAGTACTAATTTGCCGATGAGCACAGTGACTTGTCACTTATGCGTTTGTCGCCCTTTGCTTTGATTTCAAAAGCTTCATGTAGCTCTTTTTCTCTGGAAACCCTATCTGGGTACCCAGCCACAAACCTGCTAAATGACAGGGTACATGGGCAACGACTGCAGTAAGTGGCAAGGCGTCCCGACAGTGTAGCTTGCGTGGCTGCGGCATGTTCGCTCGCACGATCATTGAAGCACGTGCCTGTCTGGCCGATATAACAAGAGCCGCATGACAAGGATATTTCACTACTCCCGTAGTGCACTTTGTGTGCTTGATGTGGTGCCTAGTTTGGCATCTGTAGAATCACTGGGATTGTTGATCCCGCGGCACAACCACGACAACTTATTGTGTGCAGTGAAAACCACTGGTGCATCGTACCGAGCGGCCACCTTCTTAAGATTATGCGTGACGGTGTGCATATACGTAATTAAAACCGGCCTCGCCGTATTCCTGTCGCGAAGTTGCCTTTGTGTCCCTGTAATATTTTTTTACCAGGCTTTCTGCCACCTCGACCAGAGTGAACTGAGGGAAACCCGCTCTCCCCAGCCGCGCTACTTGATTCTCGAAAGTTTCTTGGGCACTATGCCTGCAAGACGTCTTAAGAGCCGCCTCTAGACACAAAAAGACAATGCGCGTTTTTACTTTTTTTGAATGGGCGGATTGAAACGGAAGTATACTTTCTTTTGAACTGGGCTCATACATCCAGCAATTATGGTCCTTCTGTAGACTTAACCTGAGGTTCAGGAACTGCAGGCGGTCATTAAGACACCGCCCAGTTTGTCCTACGTATTGTGTTCCGCAGGAAAGGGGAATGAACCTCCTCAACGCAAGTCACAAAGTTAGTTCTATGTTTCTTGTAGCAGCAGATTGCACGATTTGAGGGATTGCACAAGTGAGGGTGTGGTTATGCATTACCCCAAGACCGTCTCTTAACAAGTATTGAAGACAGCATCGACACCTTCGGTGCTATTGCATTTCAGAATGCGTCGGACATGCCCCAAAGTATGTTTTTGGACTTGCTAACTATCTACATAAAATCCACCTTCGCTGCCTGGGATGGACACACCTACTTACAAAGGAGAGGAGTGTGCATAGGATTGTGCATTGCACCTGTACTCAGCGACCTATATCTCACACACCTCGATAGGGTTTCACAACACAGGTTAAATGGCACAAAAGTAGTGTGTGTGTTTAGATATGTGGACGATTTTTAAAATATTTTTTTAGCCAAATGTTTAAGCATGGTGCACGACGTCGTCTTCATACTAAATTACAAATAGCGCTAAGACAAGGACAGACGACGAAGTGGAAATGGAAGATGAGGAAAATGCGTGTCCACACCATCTTTGGCGTTGACTGAGAAAGAGGTTCAGTACTTGAACCACTATACATGACAATCTTCGGAATTACGTTTGCACGAGAGCTGCGTGAGGTGGGGCACCGGATGGGCCTTCGCGCTCGCGCCGGTACAGCTTTGGCTGTGGTACCTGTTGGATGTAAAAAGGAAAATAGGCTGTAGGAGGCACTGATCGGCGGCCTATGAATGATCACTTATTAATTTTTATTCCTTTTTTTATTCTTATTTTGTGTTTAACGGTCTATATGTTATTTTCTAACCCTTCCAAATATTATCGTTTATAGTTAAAATTAATTACCTTTGTTTAATTTTTAATATTTTCGTTCTGGTCTACTGTGCTTTAGTCTTTTTAGTCTAACCACCTTCTTATACTTCGCTTCAGCTTGGGTCAGAACGCTGCCGATGCTACGAGCGCGAGCGTGTGTCCCTGAACAGTCCTGCATTGCATGAGCGCGCGTGCTTGGCAGGGACGCTGAAAGCCCGGAGCCTGCCGCTTGTAGCATCGCCTCGTCTGGACGCCGAGCTGAATACGAAGTATAGAACGCCCCGGCTAGAAATTTAGAATTATTTCTTTTCATTTTCAACACCAGCCACTTCCTTCAATCCTCTTCTTTATCGTTGTATATAAAACCGTCAGTTCTGAGTTAGCGCCTGTCCTGTCCACTTCTTTAGTCTGTCCTTGTCTTAGCGCTGTGTTGATAATTCAGTATGTATAATCAACTGGCACCGCCTAGAAGCTGGATTTTGATTTAGTCCTCTTGCATATTTAAAGGTTGTATGAGTCCGCTCTAACGAAATCGGACACGCAGTTACCGGTTGAAGGACCCTTAAGATTCTTGTATCTCCGACTAGTGGAGCTACCCCCACCACGTCTGCTGGTTTTATGAACCCAGGGGGAAAAGACACCCTCCCCTTAAACTCCGCTCACTCAAAACTCCTAAAAAGAGGCATAGTGCGGTCATGCCTTAAGAGCTCAGTTACAAAATCATGCTCACATTCCACACAAAGAAGTTTCGACGGGAAAATTGCAAGACTGAAGCCGCAGGGTACCTTGTTTTCTTACTGGTGTTAGTGGTTGAAGCTATCCTTAAAGAAGTGCAGCAAGGGAGCTGCGTCAAGCAAACACACAGCGGCGACAGGACAAGAAGACTAGTCATCGTCCCATACATCCACAATTTTTCTCATGGCCTTAAGAAAACAGCGAACAGAACTAATGTTGATATCGTGTTTCCGGCGCCCATCAAACTTTCCAGCCTGTGCAAAAACGTGACAACACCCTCAAATCGTGCAATCCGCTGCTCCAAGAAACATTGAATGAACTTTGTGCCTTGCGTTGAGAAGTTGTCTATTCATTCCCCCTTTCCCGTGGAAGACAGTACGGAGGATAGACTGGTTGGTGTCATAATGACCGGCTTCGTGAGCACAACAACATCGTAAACGCCAACTCTGGCCACTTAGGAATGCACTGTGGGGATTGTGAGTGTTCGCTCATTTCAACAACAGCACCGTGTTATACTTCGTTTCACCTATGTGCGAGCGAAGGCAAAGCTGGAAGCGCGAGCACGAAAGCTCCGTGCGTTCAGGCTTTGCTCGAGCGCGCGGGCTGGGGAGAAACGCCAAAGGCGCTGGTCTCGCGCTTCTAGCTTTGGCTTCGCTCGCAGATAAGGTAAAACGAAGTATAGAGAAAAGTGTAAACTAATCTACGAGGGAAATTTTCGAAGCCGAGAACATCATACGACTGGAGGACACATGTGTTAGTACGCCGTTGATTATACTGTCACAAAAAGATATCATTTAGCCGCGAATTTGCCTAAGTGTTAGAAGGAATTTCTCGCCTTTTATTTTTCATCTTTTTTACTTGAAAAATTGGCAGAAGTTAACCACGCAATACAAAGTTGTTAGTGAGCGCTGTGTAAGAGTTTTGTTTCTTGTGTGTGGAAAGCTTGAGTGGCACTTCTTTGAGTGCGCTGCAACGTCGACAAACATGAACAACCGACTCGCCCAATCTGAAGTTCTAACTGGCTAGAGGGCGCAAGGCCGCCGCCCGACTTCAAGGGTTGACCCGTAAGCGTCCATCGATCCGCGTGCATCCATCGCTTCCGCTCGTTCTGCATTTTATTGGACGGTGACTGTACTGCGCACCTGCGTAGTCGCAGCGGTAGAACTGATGGCAGCACAAAATGACTCATGCATTGCACGTTCAGTTGACAACATACGTTGCGTTGTGGTCACTCGTTTTGCGTCTGTTCAGACCCGTACGGGTTTACTTGCGCTCCATTTTAGTGTTTACATTTAAAACCAGTGCATCGTGCACCGGATTCTTATGCGTTTTCAGTGGACAACACCAAGTTACGTAGACTTTCTTCGGGGAAAACGTTCCAGAATTCTATAAAGCTGCCTGTTTGAGTGAATGACGAAAACTTGGTCCGAAAACCAAATACTTTAATATAGCTTTTTTTTTTTCGTGACAAACGCGTTTTGTCGATATTGAGAAAAGATAGTAAAGGATCGGCCGTTCGAAAGCTATGAAACTGAAACGGGTGGCCAATGAACCGCCCGAAGCCAACGAGGTTATTCGTTCGAGTGAAGACAACAGCCGCGCCGAATGAGCTACGCTTCGAGTACCGGCACTCGATGGTTGGCACGCGGGTGTCTGGCAACAATGATTTTAAATACAAAGATTGCAAGAGATGAGAATTGGCAACTAACTTGCAGGGTGGAAGAGGGGCGGGGTGATGTTTTTATGATAAAGCTAGTAAACAGGCGAGTTGGTTTAGTTTGCACATCGTTCAGACCGGAGACGACGGAAAGAATGGACAAACGTCTCAATTTCTGAAAGCATCGTTTCTAAACCAACACGCGGTCCTGACGTCACGCAACTGCGGTGGCGCTGTGGACGGCACTGGGCATACGCAGACGCTTTACTTCACGCGAATTTGGTTTCTGCGCAGGCGCAGTGCCCACACCTTGTGTGGGCAAACGCGGGCTTGTTTGTTAAAAGCGTGTCGGCTTATATACGTCTTTTCTCTCACCCACATCGGGACCACTGCCCACGTCACATGGCTGACCGTTATACAATTGTTTGAAAAAACCGGCCGCGGAACCTAAACACACCTCAATAGGACGTTCAAGTGACCTCAAGAAGAACAAAGGCAGCAAAAGCCGCAAGGGACCAACCCTGAACCCAGGACAACTGGTTCTCTCACACAAAACGGACGAACCCGTATCGTAACACTCTTCCCTTCGGAAAAACTCCTAGATAACCACGACGCGCACGTCTCATGGCTGACCGCTACACAAATCTTAAAAAACCGCGTGTCCTGCCCCCATTCCTTCCGTTGTCTCCGGCCTTAACGATGTGTGATGGTTTTACTTTTCTTTTTTCTTTTTTGTGCCCGATCTCCCAAAGGTCATTCTGGTGATATTCCACACTGCCTAGAAATTGTAGAGGGGAAGCAAATTGGCTTGGAAGGGCGAAAGGAGGAATGATACTTTTGATTTTTAATTGTTAGGCTAGGTGGAGCAAGCTACCGCCCTTTATAAAGAATACAACCGTTAGCATCCATCCATCCATCCATCGGATGGCTCAAGTGTCGTTGCTCCGAAGCCTAGGTTATTTGGTTTCTCTATACGACGTGCGAGTTCGTCTGCTCTTTGTGCGCCTCGTGCGCTTGTTTACCCTGCATACGCGTCCACGTGCCTTTTGTTTCCCCCGATCTCAGCCAATGGCGGCGTGCGCTTAGCCAACACCACCTAGACTAGGAGAAGGCCTCCTCACTGCCTCCGTGACGTCACAGCACCTGGCCCGTCGACGAGAGCTGCTGAGACGCAGAAGCTTCCCGCGCGGCGCTTACTAGAGTTGGGTAAAACGCCTATTTCTGCATTGCTGCGATAGATGCATAGCATATGAAATTTTCAAACGAATACTAAGTTACATGGAGATGGAATACTGCTGCTGCGCTCTGTCACGGCGGTCGTGACTGCTTCCGATGGCATTAAAAGAAAGGTACACAAGGCCCGGCTACATCGCAAAATATTTATTACAATATAAGTACAGTGTATCACAAGGAAGACGCGAACTTTTACCTCTTAGAACGGCCATTATGACAGACATAACCACATTGTGCGACGAAAAAAACCTGAACAAACCAGCTTTAGAAAAGAAAAAAGAAACCAGCCACTTGATCATTCATAACAATGTATCAATAAGGTATGACGACGAAGAAACTTTCAGCAATTGGTACAGTAATATCCACAGCCATAATCAAATTGTGCGACAAAAAGAAATACCAAACTGGCCAACGTTAACAACAAAACAAACTAGCCATTAGAACATTTATTTACAGGAAGGATATGAGCGACGTCCTTATATGACGAAAGCAAAGACTGAACCATGAAAACATGTGCTGTTTTCGCTGGCTCCGCAGAATTCGCAGCAAACCATGTTAAACAGCCACCTTTATATTCGAAGAACTGCTGAAGGTGTGTCTCATCAAGCATGAGCGTCACGTTTTTTTCACAAGGCTTTAGAATGCTTGCCCTGCGCTTAATGTACCTGATAAAACCTTCTCCGCACTGTTCCTGCGATGGACTAACATCAAGAGCAGCACAAACTCGCTTGATGGTTGTGTCATGTGGCAAGACAAGCTTGTTGCTGTGTCGAAAAAACTTGTATGCGTGCGGAGAAATTGTGTGCAATATGCTGCAAAAAACTAAAAGCTCTGCAGAATACCGCGCACCTCCGCTCTTCTTTGTCAGCAGCTTACACTGTTCCTTCAGGAAGATCAGTGCGTCAGCCCTCTCATCATCATGCAACTCATCGTCACAAATGTCATCGAGCAATGAGAAAGCCAGTCCAAGCATTCTTCCTACCTTGTCCTCCTGTTGATGGGCCTTCTTTTCAATAGAGCGCTCCACGTCGTCCAGAAGGTTATCCAGCACACGAACGTCATTGCCAGGAATGCACACATCATCCGACACCAACGGAGCGCACTTAAAATACACGCGAACGGAGAGATCCTGTGACACTACCACAGACACAAGCAGCTCAGGGGCTTGCAATGCCGATTCGATGTGGGCGAAGATGAGGCACGTCTCACGCACACGAACGTCATCGCCAGGAATGCACACATCATCCGACACCAACGGAGCGCACTTAAAATACACGCGAACGGAGAGATCCCAGTGACACTACCACAGACACAAGCAGCTCAGGAGCTTGCAATGCCGGTTCGATGTGGCGAAGATGAGGCACGTCTCACATGCTGTTGTACACCAAAACTTCCTATCTCGCTACTCGTTAACACGAGAAATCAGTTCACAGAGATTGTGAACTTTGTGCTGTTTTTCTTCTTCTTCAAACGCTGTTAGGGACTCTTGATTGGTTTTTTGGAGTAGCTCATTTTCAGTTCGCTTTCTTTTCACTTCAGGCTCTTCTCGAGACTTGCGCGCATCCGAGATATACGAAGGAGTTAGCCGCGTCAACTTCATGGGAGCTTCAATCGTTCGTCCATCGCAGTCCGTATACGTGGACGTTGTACGCAGATGATCCGGTTTGAAGTGACGCTCGCAAACCTGCGCGTGACAGAAACAAAACACCAATTAGTATTTCTTGGGATAATTAAGAGACATATTGGCCATTTGGAAGGCGCACGCTGGATACAGCTTACCTTGGGGTCCTTCAACAGCCCCACGTCGACGTCGCGCCGCCGGACAGCCCGCTGCCATTCCGCTCTTCGCTTAATAACGTCTCGGAAAAGAAAACAAGCGAACTTTGGGACCATTGTCGTAGTTCCCTCGACAGTTCGGTACACAACACCGCCCCGTGTCGCAGTATGCATTCGTCAACGAAATATGTTCGTCGAAAACGAGCACTGCAACAAGGAACGGCCGTACGATAACAGAAAAACAAGCAACGCACGTGCTGTCAGCAACCTGCAAAAACGGCGACGGCTTTCCTCCCGGGTTCGTGTACGACGGTGTAGCAGCTAGCGCCATCTGTCGGTAGCGAGATAGTTAGGAGCTTTGAAATTTCTGGGGCAAGGTGCAGTGACGTCAGAGGGCATGGCCGGAGGAGTGAAAGGGCCTTCTCCTAATCTAGGTGGCTCTGGCTTAGCTTCCTCGTCATCGCGTGTTATCTCTGTCGCCTGCTGATTGCCGTGCTTCGCCTTGCGTTTCGATGCGGGGAATTATCAAATATATCAAATCGAATCGAATCAAATCAAATCATTTATTTGCGTCGGCAAGTACAAATACCGGAGCCACGGACAAAGGAAAACCCAGTCTTGGTTGGCTTGACTAGGACCGGGCCCCGAGTGCTTGGCAGATAATGACAGAGATGCAGGAAAAAAAATAAAAAAATAGAGGGACAGATATACAGGAGATACGTTAGCTAAAAGGTTAACATAACTTAATATACAGGTGTTCTTTTTAACTGCACAAAATTTTTAAATAAAGGAGGAAAAGTTTTATGAATGCGATTTTCACTGCGTGTTTATATGGCTCGGCGGACATTAGATGGGAATATAACCATTACTATTATCAGACTAATTAACTAAAATCCGTTAATTAACTTTTTAATTACTGTAATTAGGATATATGTTTATATTACGAACTTTGAGGCAGTCATATGCCAAGACTGTTCCATTTTGTGGAATTCGCGTAACCAGCTTGTGTACCGCGATATTCGTCCAGGAATTTTGCACTTTTATCCGGCTAATGTAGCAAAGTTCGGCTATAGTGGCCACTTTCGTGGGTTTGCCGAATTGAGTGGATAAAAGTAGGATTAAGTAAAAAATTCGGGGGCAGATATCTTGGAACACAGGCACATTACGCGAATTCTACAACATGGAACAGTCTTGGCATATGACTGCCTCAAAGTTTGTAATAAAACATATATCCTAGTTACAGTAATTAAAAAGTTATTTTGCGGATTTTGGTTAATTAGTTTGATAATAGTGATGGTTATATTCCCATCTAATGTCCGCCGAGCCATATAAACACGCAGTGAAAACCACATTCATAAAACTTCTACCCCCTTTATTTAAAAATTTGATGCAGTTAAAAAAAACACCCTGTATATTACACAAAACGTAAATCGGGATTTACGATCCAAACTATAAATGTCAAAATTGTGTATGGGATATTTATTGGGTAATGTGGGTAGGTTATAATCAAGTGAGTGCAAGCCGTAATTTGTACGATAATAGGACACCCTCCATTCGTCCGAGCAGCGGGTGAGGATGGTGGTTATATTTCTGGTTAAATTTGATGTATGCCTCAAAAAAAACAACAATCACTTCCGACGATGATAAACAAAATGACCTAGTCAGGAGGTATTCATACAATCGATATATATATTCATAATCTTGTATTTTTTAAATAATGATACGGTGTGGAATAAATAAGGAACGTTTTCAATAAAGCGTAACACTCTCTTTTGAAGCAATAGTATTTCATTTAGATTTGATATTGTCGTCGTACCCCAAATAAGATGACAATACGTTATTTGAGATTTAAATAATGCATGATATATTTCTAATTTTATATTTTCGGGCGAGGATGAAACCGACATCGAGCAATAATACCGACGATTTTGCATAATTTACGGGTAATCTAATTATATATGTTCATCCCAAGACAAATGTTCTGAAAATATAACGCCCAATGTTTTATGACTTTTCACTAGTTCAACTGGCTTAGAATTAAAATGGTGAGTGTTGTTCAGAGTTGCCTGTTTATTGATTGATCTAAATAATATTTCTTTGTTTTTAGTTTCATTAATATTAAGCCCATTTGACAAAAACCACACTGCGCATTTGGAGAGCATGATGTTTCCTTCGATTCAATACCTTAAGAAACATAGTTTTATCTATTCGCGACTCTAGCCCGTCGATCGCTCTCTTGCGAGCGAACGGAGAACCAGAGGAGCAGAGTGGACAGCGGCGGCGGCTGGAGGCGGTGGTAGGGACTGTCGGCCTTGGTGCTTCGGTGTTGCTATTACCGCCTGGTTCTGGTCACCACGTTCGTGCGTGAAACAATTTTAACGTAAAAAGTGAGCGCGTTAAAATAGTATTTCTTGTGTTTCGCCTTGCAACAGCGTTGCACGAAGGGACCGGGATGCCTAATTTCATTAGGGACTTCTCCTTTAATGCATACGCTGCGGATTTCTGGTATTGTGGTCGCCAGCTCATTATGTGCTCAATTGTGACGGAAAACGCTCCCGCTAGTAGTGTAAAGCTGTAGCGTACGGTCCCCGAAATGGTTATTACTTGCCCTAAGTAGGGGAAAGCTCCAGTTTTCTCCTACTTAGGGCAAATATTAAACTTGAGCTACCATTTTGCGACCATGGTCGCGCAATGGTATCTCGAAAAATAGACATCGGTAATTGGTTCGGGTTTTAAGGCCGTTACGAGGATACATGACCATTTGCTCCAAGCACTTTCCAAAGACAAGATAGGCGTACTTGCTTTCCGATAATGACAAAGGCAAATAATAAAATGCTCGAAACATTTTAATCGCGTCTCTGTTAGCCAGCCGTTCGTGACGTAGAACGGGCAGTTTTGACGAGGCGGATCGCAACGTTGCAAATGGCACGGTACACAAGTGTACGGTATATTAAAATATTTATTTTTCATAGAGCAATAAATAAAACCCCTAAATACGCCGATGACGCTAATAGACAGTTTTAGCGCAGGATTATTGAGGGCTACCACCGTAAGCACGGCGACGCTCCTGGCGCCCGCTGAAAACGATGCTTCAAAGGCGCAGCGCAAGCTTACGGTTGCAATACTGCACCGTACGGTTGCATGCCTTCAGGCTATCCTGAAATTTCCTATCAATGATCATAGCGCTGTTTCAGCACGTGTTGCAATACGGTAAACCGCGACGGTGGTCAGCGAGTTGTGAGCCTGTGACACGAAGACTTCACGACTCTGAACGCTGCTCTTCCGGAGCTTGACGGTCACCGTGTGCGGCTCACTTTTTAGAGCACTAAGGACCAGGCAAAGCGCAAACACCACGATACCTTCATCATCCTTCAAAAATGCTTTATCGCAAGCAGTGACGTGGCCGCTTCCCAAAACGCGCTCGCCCTCCACGACTCTTTGCAAGTTGAGGTTTCCACAACTTTTAAACATAATTTATTTGGCCTAAGATAAGTAAGGCTAATAATAAGCCAATTTCACGAATGTGCCGTTATATATCGGAGGAAGCGTTGAGTATATTTTATGCCTTATTGCTGGAGCACAACTGGGAAAATACCTTGTGCGAAAAGAACCAAGAAATATCTTATAATGTATTTTACGAAGCCCTAAAAAACTATTATGAAGCATCGTTACATTTGCGATTAAGTAGAGTAAATAGAAAAAAAAAGAGAAAACCATAGATCACGGAAGAACTTTTCCGTAAGATAGGGGGAAATATAATATTTATTCTCGATTTTTTTCCAAGTCGAAACACCACCGTTCTATTGGAATTAAAAAAAAAAGTACAGAAATCGCTTGAACTCGAATATTCAAAAATCAAGAGAGCTTTCTTCAGCGGAAGCTGACAAACATACAGAAATATAAAAAAATGATATGGGAATCGGTTAATGAAATTACTAGGCTTAAGGCATAACTGCCTCCCCGATTTAAAAATAGATGTTGAAACGTTATCCGATCCTCAACAAGCGACAATATTTAATTGACATTTTCTAGCGGCCGGTGAATTCCCGTCTACAAGTGAACCTGGTAATCATGAAAAATATGTAAAAAATACCCTTCCAAGTTCGATTGTTCTATATCCTGTCACTCACCAGGAATTTATAATGCTTATAATGTCTCGCAAAACAATACAGCCTGTGGTGTCCATGACCTTAAAGTAGTGCTCATTAAATTTGTGTTTTACATTATTTCATACCCCTTTACTCATATGCAATTCTGTCTTTGAAACAACGGTATATTTCATGATACACTAAAAATAGCGAAAGTCTCTACAATCAGTAAGGTGCGTTCCGCCAGCAGTGGCGGAACGCGGATGATTAGATCATTATCGCGTTCCGCAACTGTAGCTTTGCGCCTGCTTCACGAGTGGTAGCTTTGGCGCGCCCCGAGTTTCCCACGAGCTTCAAGTCGTTCTAAAAAGAGTTGATTTAGTGGTTTTCGATGACGCTCTCTTAAAGGGGCGATGCAACGATTTTTGTATTTTGCGCAAATACAGCTTAGAACGGATCCCTGACGTTAATGACCTGTGAAATACCCGTTCGTTTTGCACCACACGCAACCGAAGTCGCAGAAAAAAATAAAGAAAAACGAGCAGAGTTCACCCCCTCAACTCGCAGCCAGAACAAGCGGCCACGTGATCTGGAGCCGATTATATGCCGCCAATATTGATCATAGCCATGCGCTGGTGTTGGCAAGGCACAGGACACGCGCTGAGTTCCAGACATTGTTATGGTTCGGCTGTTGTCGTCATTGCAGCGATTGGACACAGGACACTACCCGAATGCTTCTCGAGCTATCGATTATCACGAGCCCAAATCGAGTGTCCACGCCATGCTCGGGTCCAATCTATGAGCCGCATTCAAATATCGTCACTGGGCGGTACTGCTACCGCCCAGCTACGTCATCAGGTTTTGCGAAGGAGAGATTGAATGAAAACGCTCGGTTTTGTCCTCGAAATTACAGCGCAACAAAAGAGTTTCTTTGTAAGTGGCGTTGCGTACGAGTATCCTTGAGTCCCACTAGTGCCAGTAAGCTCGTGTAAAGTGAAAAACATTCCGATTGAATATCGTTGCACCACCCTTTAAGTTTCCAATTGGAACCATGTGTTTATTTCCACTAATTAAGAGGTTAATTAACAAATTTTAATTAATTAGCCGACTTATCGCAACGATTAGCCACCCACATAATGTATCCCTGGCCGTATAACTCACCTGCACAAACCGTATTAGTGCATCTTTTACGGATTTTTTAAAATAAATCTGTTCGAATTAAAAATGAACACCCGGTATATGATTCTTTTCCTCGGTGACCGGGCGCTCGATGCAAATGTGAAACTTCAATTCGAAATTGCTAAAATTGAACGCGTAGATTATCACAAATTTATTGGAGTCTGGTTTCATAAACATTTCAATTGGACTAATTAGGTAAACAAAATAAGAAACGAAATCTCGAAACATTCGGCTTGATTTTCTCTGCTAAATATCTTCTACCGGAATGACTCAAGTAACAGCTCTATTACGCAATAATATACTGCAAGGTCTACTACTGGTTTCTTGTCTCGGATTACACGTGAAACACAAATATCACACATCCGCATATTCTGCACAAAAAGGCTGTTTGCTTAATAGATAATGCAGAATATGACGCACAGGCCGCTTCGACGGACAACAGAAAGAATAAAACGAACTAAGGACAAAAAACAACGAGCATACCGCTTAAAAAAAAAATAGTAGACTTAAATTCGATAAACTATGCATTTATATGACTTTAATTCTACATTTCCAGGACCATAGGCCTCAAGAGCAAACATATCTATCATTGTGTACTAGATCCGACCAACATTATAACACTCGTAAACAAAGTATGTTCTTCCTACAATTAGCACTTAACATGAGCTCGCAAACACTTATATATCAAGTTCCAAGCTTTCGTAACGCATACAGTCATCTTTATACACTCATTACATCTGATATCTCGCTAAACAAATACAAAATAATATTGAAAACAAAACAAAAACAAAAAATAAAATCTTTCAGCCTTTCCACTCTGGTGAAGAAGGAAGAGCAGCGGTGCTGTAGCTTCTGTTCTCGACGGTGGCTTTCAAGGCGAGCGATCTGCTCTTCTTTCGCAAGGGAATCTGAAGCGCTCGACGGAGTGGAACTTTAGGCGATAGCGGCTTCGCGGCGGTTGCGGAACCATTCGCGCTGCTGCGCACATCGTCGCTCGTTCTGTTCCCGCTCTTCTTCCTCCGAAGAAAGATTGCCGCCATATATGAGCGACGGAGGCAACCCGTTGTCTGGTTGCCGCCGTCGCTCATAGATGGCGGTTTCTGTCCAGAGTTTTGTGTCATCATTTGTTTGCTGGCGGACACGATCCTGGGGGAACTAGCCCTTAACTGCTCCGCTCTAAAAAACAAACCTTTGATGATAGCCACGGACAACTGAAATAATAAATTTGGTTTTATTGATTCTAGCTGTGATTGACGCTATTGTTCAATTTATTCTTACATGTTTTGATTTTTTTTTGCTTTGTTGTCCAAGCATTTATAAATGTATGTTATTCTGCTCGCCTGTCCATAGAGTAGAGTTGATGTAAAATATTGTGTTATTTTATTCACTTATTGGCACCGAGGCCTCGTCAGACCATCCGGTCTTTTGTCTTTAATGTCGAAACAAGCTAAAAGAATAATAAAAAAGATGCTGGTTTTCGTAACGCACATCAACATTTACGTCACCTGTAATATGCTCCTGGCGTGAAAGCTTCGCATTTGTAGACAAACTATATCTAACTCGCAGACAAGCATCAGCTACGGGCAATCCTGAAGAATCTATCCGCGTCTCTTCCGCCATGTTGGAACTACCGTCCCGGCATCTAGACGATGTTGGAGTTGCGAATAATTTGGGTTGTTTGTTCAGCCGTGTTTATTGTTCTGTTGAAGCAATTCTGAGGCAAATAAGCGTCATCAAAATTTTGCCGGGGGACCTACTTACAGAGACACTGAACCGATATTTTTAGGTGAAAATTGTTGGTCGTAATGGCATTTATGGGACACCAATTAGTCATAAGCTAGGTTGTCTTGAGCGAGACCGTGTCCAAAATTTATGAAATCAAAATATAAACATTGTACGCAACCCCTGGTGCGCGTTCTTGGAAGCTCGCTTCGTGACGTCACGTTACCTGCCCGGCCAGGCAGGCCACCTTAGGCAGGCGCTCTGCCCGGCCGAGGCTAGGTGGCGCAAGCTGCCGCCCGTTACAAAGAGCACATTCGCTAGTCACACATCCATCCGGTATTTGGGAACATCGGCCAGTTCGTTGCTCTTCATATGTGATCGTACTCGTACCTGCTCGTACATCGAGCTCTGACCTCGGTTGTGCTCTGACGACTTGCGGCACCAGCATCGGCAGTGGCAACGAGGCTCGGCCTGATGTGGAGCGCGAGCATGTACCAAGGAAGAGGCCTAAAGTGCTTCCCTACACATGCGATCCGTTCGCGTCGTCGTGGCAGCACATGCTCAGAACGATGCTCGAGGAAAACTTTTCTGGTATTTCAGAAGAAGCGTACACCGGGCGCGTCCACAGCCTAGACCGGTGCTGAAGGTCCGCGAGCGCACGGGTATCCATAAAAGTCTTGCACTGACGTCACATCGCGTATTTTTGACCAGCATCAAAGAGAGAGAAAAGCTGCTTTTGTAAAAGTTTTGAGTGACGAGTTAATGTTCCATAATCTTCTGGGAGGGCAACAGCGACGTGTGGGCAAATCTGGGTGACATAAAATAGGGTGCTGCTAAGAGGAGAGCTCCTACTTCATTTCCTCTCTGGTGGGCATCGGAGCGCTCTTTGGATTACGTCATGTGGAAGCCTTATTTTTTCAGTACCTGCGAGGAATGCACGCGGATGCACGTTCAGCGTGCCTTTCACGCGATGAGAATCGTTGCAATTGGTAGACGATAAATGGAAGCTATACTCCGGGTCACTAGTTGTGTGCAGCGCAGGCGAAGGCCTCGCCAGGCGAAGGGAGAAAGGGCGAGCACTAGGAAGGTGGGACGGGAGAGAGGGGTAATGGAGGGCGAAAGGGGAAAGGAAGAGCACTAGGAACGTTAGAAAGGAGAGGAGGTTTCTCTGCTCCCCAGCCTTCCTAGTGCTTGCCCTTTCTCCCCTCGCCTGGCGTTGCCTCCGCAAGTACTGCACGCGACTAGTGGCCAGAAAATATAGTTCTGGGCACTAGTTTCGTCCGTTCATCAGGGGTCACCTGTCACATTTATCCTTGTCACCCTACCTTTCTCATAACCCCCATCCCCCTTTCCTCGTCACGATTGAATGACTTTATCAAGATATCTTAATGTATGCATTCTTTGATAAATACGTTTTTTCACCCACTCACTTACGCGCTGCGAACAACGTACATCGATATGGCGCCCCGTGAATACCCCTTATACAGGAGAATGAAGATCGAGAGAGAGATTGAGAATCGTGTAAGCATACACCAGCTCCACCACGGCTAATCTCAGAAGGCTTCGCTCGAACTTTCTGCTTGTGGCTGACGGTTCGCCCGATCGGTGCGATCAGAGAACTGCGCTCAAAGAAATACAATTATCTGAACATCATCTATATGTAGCAATCACATATTTGGGTATTGTAAAAACCCGGAAAGCTCGATTGGGCATTATTTTGTAAACTTCACATTTCGGTTCAGTATCCCTTTGACGTCTATTCCGCCTTTATACGTTGGGACACGTCACCCGCTTTGTCCAACGGAATAAAATAATGAACAAAATAGACTATAAAAATATACATAAAGAGCGATTTCAGTGAACGTCGGCTTGATGGAGGAGCGTCATCCACCACTGCGCGTGCGTCCGGTCTGTGAACTGGGTGACACTTAACTCGTGGGGGGGCAATCCCAGCTGCGCTGTCAAACATTCCTTAATAATGTCGGTTGTTTCGAGGGGGACCGGGCATTCAGACAGTGCATCGTCATTGGCGCTGGGCTAGCAGAGTGCGCGGGAGACAATTCCTCTTTTGTTCAGTTCTAGTCACCCTGGTCTTCAGTTGTGTTCGCTTACGTCGTAGGTGAGTTGACTCGTCCTTAAAGCCGCACTCGTACTGCGCTTACTTATACAAAAAGAGGCTGTGTACTCTGCAGGCGGACGACGAATCATCTGCAGCGCGCCTCGAGTATATTCGAATCGTGTTTGCTTTATACATGCGCATGCTTCGAACATAACTGCAGACAGTTTTTGTATGACAGATGTGACAGGACCGCTCTACAAGGTAGAGGCACGCCCCACACAGTCTGCGGGTTGTCTTTTGTATGATGTACAGGTTATACAATCTTGTGCGCAGCAAGGACGAGGACAAAAAAAGAGAACAGGACACAACAAGGTGCAATTGTTGCGCCTTGTTGTGTCCTGTTCTCTTTTGTCCTCGTCCTTGCTGCGCACAAGATTGTATAAGATGTCAAACCAACTCGCCCAAACATCCACTCTTCATGATGTACAGGGTTTCTCAGAAAGTGGCCAAGGCTCTTTAAATCGACCGCAAAAATCGGTTTCTTAACTTATTGCGCTACAATTTTGTGCAGCGTGGCCCACAAGTGTTGCATTTTTTCTATGAAATTTGCAAAGAGCAAACTTGCGCGAGGAAAAAGTAGAAAAAGAAAAAAAGGCTTAACTCCTATGGAAACGCAGCGAAGCCACCGGTCTTCAAGCAATAGGGCGCCGTTTTGTTTGAAGACTGGTGGTTTCGCTGCTTTTTCAAAGAAGTTAACCCTTTTTCTTTTTATTTTTTTTTCTCAGGTATACGTTTTATTTGCAAATTTTATAAAAATAAAATGCACCACCGGTAGGCAACGATGCACAAAATGGTAGCTCGATAAGTTAAGCAACCGATTGTTGCGGTCGATTTTAAAAGCCTGGCCGCTCTTGAAAACACCATGTATTAGCTGTGTGACCGCAGGTTTAGCGTCACAATAGCTTAAGATGGCTCGACGTAATCGGATTTTGCATGCAACGTTTTAATCATTTGATCGCGCCCCGTTTCAAGAAATTATTTAGAAGAGTACTTGCGTTATTGCTTTTTTAACTTATGTCGTTTGCTAGATATTAACACATAAAAAAGAAATCAAGAAAAGCTGGGGAACATAAGGTAGCCTGTCTTGTTTCTTTCTAAGAGTAAGATGAAGGATGTGTTGTTGTTCTATCGAGTTTTTAGATTGTCCGGACAGCAGAAGAAACGGCTCTCGCGTAAGCATCAAAAGAGCAACGACTTAATCCTATGAAGGCAAGGGTGTCAAACGCATTTTTCCGTAGAGTGCTGGATCTGTCTGTAGGTTGCAGGTACGGGGCTCGCATTGCATAGGGAGTTGTAGGGGACCGTTTTGCATTTCCAATCGATCCAGCCACGTCCCGATACGATCGCCGAGGGACGTGCCGGCGTCCTCGCTCCGGTCCCAAAAGTGCGACCCTGCACACAGAGACAGGGCCAAGGAGCCGAACATATGAGCGAAATAAATCGTCTTTGCGTGCTTGAGCGGCGACGCATAAAGCTCTAGGTGAGGAAAATAATAATAATAATCGGAAGATAAGAAAACAAACAAACAAAAACAAATTACACCATCTTCCCAAGGGGAACCATGGGTGATGTGGAGCATGCGGATGCTATCAACGGTGTTATTAACGGTGTTATTAACGGTGTTATTAACGGTGTGTTAGTAACGTTGTTAGTAACGTTGTTAACTTGCGTGTTATTACGTTGTTAACTTGCGAAAGGACGCCGCTTCTCGTTGCCGTAGTTCAGGGTCTGCCGCTCGCTTCAAGCGTTTGCGCTCAGCGTCGCGTGCCCTTCGCTGCGCAGCTTTGTCTTCAGTGGACGTAGCGTTGCTGTTAGTTTGTGGGGTGGTGCTGACGCTTGCTTGCGCCAACCCACTCAACTGACGGGACTGTTGCTTCCATCACACTTCATCGGAAGAACGGAGTGAAGTGGAGTCAACAGCGCTGAACTCGTGGTACAGCTTCTCGCTTGCCTTTATTTTTAATTGCTAATCTTTTCCTTCCTTTTGCATTTCATTTTTCTTTCTCCCTTCTTTTCGTCGCGTCGGTTCTCCCGCACCAGCCCCCGATAGATCTCCTTTTAGATTTAGCATAACTTTTCTTCTGCTTATATTTACATCATTTCCAAATTATCCTCCTTAGAATTGGCAAGCATAGCTTCTCTTTGCTTGGTAATTTATTCCTTCTTGACTGATTTCTTTTGGCCGGCCGGGTTTTGGGCTGCGGTGGACGCGAGCGGCCGAGAAACGCTAGCAGACGACAGCCGCAGAGTTGCAGGGGAAAGCCCACCCCACTGGAAAGCCCTGGCGTGGCGCTGCGACCCGCGCGCCCAAAACTATCCTCCTTTCACTCCTCCGGGGGAACGCGCGCTACCGCTGCTTATTTATTTATTTATTTATTCACAATACCTTACAGGCTCTTTTCCAGAGCATTGAGTAAGGGGGTATTATACACATAATTTCACAAAGAAAATAGAACAAACGCACATACAGTCTCACACAAATTTGTCATGTAGGCACAGCATACAATGAAAACCCAGCTAAGTACAAATTTAGAAAAAAAGAAAACAATAACAAAAAAACACTGGACTGATATAAAAAGTTGTCAAGTTACACAGAAACAGATTTAAGCGGAAGCGCATTGCTTAGAAAATAAGATTCAAGTTTAGCACGGAACAGTGAGGTCTCGGCAATAGTGACTATGGATTCGGGAAGGTCGTTCCATGCGCGGATGCCACGTGGTACAACTGAGTTAATAAACGCGTTGGTTGACCCAGTGAGGTGTTGAAAACTTTTACTGTTAGTGGTTCGATGAGATGATCTATTAGGGGGTTTAAGGAAAGTAACGCTTGAAAAACGATTGTTATAATAGAACTTGTGAATTAGGCACAGAGTAAAAATGGTTCGACGCACTTCGAGTAATGGCAGGGAACATTGATGTTTTAGGAGAGAGACACTCATGCTATATGAATAGGAAGATGTTATAAAGCGTGCTGCTCGAGTCTGGACTTTTCTCAATGTGCGTGGTTAGGTATTTCTGATGAGGGCTCCAAATCGCGGCAGCGTATTCGAGTTTAGGACGGACATATGTTTCGTAAGCGAGTTTGCGGAGATGGTTAGGGGCCGCTTTTAAGTTACGTTTAATGTAACCGAGCATTCTAGATGCGTCAGCGGTCACAGAGTTAATATGGGTGACCCATGAAAGGTTAGATGTAAAATGGACACCAAGATACTTGTAGGATGAACATACGCTAAGGGACACTTGAAGGAGAGGAGACTAGAGGAGGAGGGTTAGTGCAGTTCGAGTTAAAGCGAACCACGCGTAAGTGCACTGCAGCTGGTAGAGAGAGAGCGGAGAGAGTAACGCGCAGCTGTTGGAGAGAGGGAAGGAGGAGAGTTGCGCGTGCGTAGTGCGGGCGCGGACTGACGACATGCGGGACACGGACCCGAGCAAGAGATGCTCCGCACCTAAAAAGGTCCTAGGCATAAAACTCCGAAAGAAGTATAATTCATAAAATGCTGGAGATAACGTCTACATGCTGGGTTTGCTGAGCCGACTGAATCTTGACCCGAACATTGACACTGACAGACGAGCACACCACCAGCCAATCACGTTCGCTGACATTACAAAAATCAACTTTTTAGCGACTCCGAGCAGCGTTCAGCAGTGCCGCTTTTATCTTCAAGAATATATTTTCCGTCGTCAGTTAATGGGGTTTAAACGTGCGAAGGTTTGCCCTAAATGTATTGAAGGTTCACGAAGGTTTCCCTGTCGATGATTTTGCGAGTCCGTAGATCACGGACATTGATGCGCTGCTGGACCACCAGGCAAGAACTCATTCGCGATCTTTGCCAAGTCGTATAAGAGACCGGGTGGTCAAAATGGAGCGGGAGCGAATGATCAGATCGTTCGTTTCGAGGTCCCTCCTCTGCTTCCCACTACTTCGTACAGTGCTCACGAAACTTGTGCAAAGAGAAGCTGAAGGAGTGAAAGAGTTGAGAGCGTTGCGGTGATGTCAGAGCGCTGAGCTCTGAGTGGAAGGATTAGTGGGCCTTCTCCACGTCTCTTCCTATTAAGGAGTTTTCGTAGACCGCGCTTTCTCCCTCCGCTAAGCGCTCCGCAACGGAGAAGCCGCTACTGCGCCTGCGCGCCGATGGCCATGACCGTAGAGTTCCGGGTATCGTAGCGGGTTGCGGAGAGTGTTGCAGGACGGCGAAAACCATCTACGAAAACTCCCTATTGTCAGCTATTTTACTAGGGGAATACATCTCACTCCGCGGGAACCCAATGGCCTTGGCGCTGTCGTTTTGCGTGGTCGGAATCTCTGATGCGCCTTTCAAGTGAGAGGGTGGCTTTTGCCACCTGTCGTCGTGAGTCTTTCGAGCGCCAGTCGAGACAGCAGTCTTGGTTGGCTCGTAAACCCGCTATGTCGGTGCGTCGGAGGCAGCCCTCGCCCTCAGCGCCGCGCGACATCGTGGTCCCGGCGACGCTCATACGTACTCGGACGCAGGACGTCCAGGGGAGGATTTGGCGCTGTAGGTGCGCTGTCTAATTCAAACGAGCGGAGTTAAATATATTCTGCTGTACTTGAACCAACTAAATTAAAGGAAAACGAACGTTCTGGCTTAAAAAAGAAATAAAGATACGCTTAGAAGGGTGCAAAGATTTTAAGATGAAAGGAATTTGTATCTCGTCATTTTTACGTTGTTTATCGTGTCCCGGAGGATAGAGAAAACATCTCCTTTATTAAAAAATGCCGCGATTCCGCTGCATAATCGCAAAGCCAAAGTCGAGCTTTTTCCCCCACCTGCAGCCGCGAGTGGCAGCTGAAGGAACTACGGCGAGAAGATTACGTGACCTCGCTCTGCTCTAAGCTGCAGCATAACGCCCACTAATGTCAGCAGAGAGTGGGAGAGGAAGCGTCCTCCGATAGAGCACACGGGAACCTACAGGAAGTCCTAATTACGCCAATAGGAGTGCGACCAGGTGTGACCCTGAAGTGAGTTTAGGAATGCCAGAAAAGGCAATATATTTTTTTTTACACAACAGCTAGGACACGCAGGCGAAATCGGTTTTCTGTTCTTTACTTCGGAAGTGACAGAGGCAGGGGCAGTTTCCACAAACGTTTGACGGAAGTCCGGAAATCGTTGCACCCTCCTTTATATCTTCTTTATTTAGGCTCCAAGATAACGAATATCAAAATTAGACTTCAAATTCATGCGACAAGTAGCCACAGCAGCACTTTAAAAATAGCGCTAAAGCCCCTCTTTCCCGGTGCTTTCGGTAGGAGAGAATTGTGAAGTATCATACAGATATCTCATCATTTCTGCGCCATCCGCATGCCTTACCCGAGCAATCCTAAACGTTGCACGCGTTCCCTCACGAGCGGCAAGTGCGAGGCAGTTGAAACCTCTGGGTAAGACGTCAGACCCAGCGGTTGGTTTTTAACTTTTTCTCGCGTCTATTGACACATTAGAGTCAAATTCTTGGGATATTCAAATTAACGGGACAAACATACGCTAAATTCACATCTTACTCGTTTTTCTTCAAGAATTTCTTCAGCTTCCCTTAAGTTAGAGCGTGGTCGAAGCCTAGAAGACAAACAAGCGCATACACACAGGCCAAAAGCGCAAAGACACGACGTGCGCTTGATTGGATGTGCCTGCAGAATAAGACGGTGAACGCCATGACGTTGCATTTTTGTCGCCGCTTGATTGGTTCTCGACTCACAACTGTCAGCTGCGCTCGCACTTCAGGGACTCTAAACTCGTCAACCACAAAGTTGGGACCGAAGTTGACGGAGCGCACCTTCCGGACTATCACGACGATGACTTCGCGCTTTTGTCGCCGACGCCTAATCAACGCGCTCCGCGAACGTTCGGCTTCCAACTTTGTGTTTGACGAGTTTAGGGCCCAATGTGAAACGAAGTATAGTAAAGTGTCTCGTTAATCGGAAAGCCCGTACGCTTCTCGCACTGCAAGCAGTTAGCGCGCTTTGCCAATTTCCACGCTTTGCCCGCCGCCGTAGCTACGTGACGCACTAATTGGATGGCAGCACCCATCGAAAGATGATGCGGCGTTTGCGCCCCATTGGTGCTTCGAATATCGGGCAAAGTGCACCGACTTTCTGTGGTGGGAGAGAGATTGCGGCTAGGTTAGGGGTTGATTTGCTGGAAAATCAGGGGTCTACAAGAAGGGTATCATCAGCACCATCTAGAAATCCAAACCTGCGCGGCCCTCCGTGACTTCACTGTAGCTAGCCCAGCACGTTTGAAAAACGACAGAGCTGGCGGTGCTTGGCAGCGCCGTCACGCAGGTTGAGCGGCTCAGCTTCAAATGGAAGTGCTTGTACTCTTTTTTACGCGTGCATGACCAGGGCTTAATTAATAGAGGTGCAGTTTATATATCTAGGAGTCCAAAGGAAACTTTGACATCGAGGCTGTAGGTCTGTTTGATTGGGCCAGAAAGTTCTGAACAAGTCCTGTCCGAGTTCGGAAGAGTTAAGAGTCACTCAGCGGCGGCGCAGAACCAGTGCAGCCACCGCGTTAGGATTGGCGCTGTGATCGGCTTCCGGAGTGGAAGCCCAGTGTGTCATCTACATATGTCGGCTCTTGTTTAATTTAATTCTTTGCGGTTTGATGAGGCCACTCGCGTTTCCTTAGTTTTTAAAGGAATCTTGTCTGTGAATGATTCTTGATCCGAGTGCACTAAAAACATTTTCTGCACTAAATGAGTTTCTGTCTACTTTTTCAACGGCCTTCTGGTTCTTATCGTTTCCATAAGCGTTTGTGTCCTTCATATTCCTTTAGCGATAGTGGATTCAGTTCAAGACGAGTTTGGCGTTTCGATAATAGGTTCGCGACATCAGGATGATTTTGCGTCGGGAGTTACTGGCGGCAGCGCGCGGTAGCAGTCACTTCGAAGACGAAAGCCTGACGAGGGCGTCTTGGCCAAAACAGCTATCGACCTTCACTTTGACGTCAAGTTGAAGCGTTTATTGATTCTCAAAAAGATCCGCGTGGAGCTACCGAGCCAATGCCGATTCTTGGGTTTTATTTCGCAGTCGCTTTAGTGGGCAACCGCAGATACCAGCGGATAAACCGTGCAGTAATATGCTGAACTACGGTGCATGCGAGTGTTAATGTAGTAAATCCCTGACCTCTGCAATGTATTGGGATCGTCATTCTGCACCCAAGAGCTACTCAAGGTGGGGCTATCAAGAGTGGTTCTTTTCCTGTGTCTTTTAAGAAGAATATGAATCTAGTACAGTGTAGCATCAAAAAGGAACAATTTAGGTGAGCCAATCTTTCAACGCTTACCACAGGGAGCTAAACCTGCGGAAGCAAGTTCGTAAAACGCTTTTGGAATATCATAATTGCGCAAATTACTACCCTCAATTAGGACCTCGATTCCGCGTCCACTACGGGTACATTATTTTCATAAATGAGAGGGAATCTAGCCTCCGTCTCGGCGTTATTGCTAAACCTCGCACACATTTGAGCAAGACCTCCAAGAAATGGTACCGCGAGCAAAGACGGACAAGGAGTGTCGTCTGCTCTCATCGTCTGCTTCTGCACGGATGCTGAACTGACTCCGGAGCCGCTGCAAAGTTTTAAAGAACTGGGTCTGAACTCGTTCAGAACTGGGATGAATCGAAGGCGCCAGTGCAGCGGCCGTGCAACTTTCGGTTGAATATAATTGGCCAGCTCCTGCACTGCTGAACTACTTCAGCCAGTTCAGGCGAATCGAACAAACTTTGTCTATTGGATGAAAAGGAGTGAACACAATCATAATGAATATACTTGTCTGCTGACAGTTTTTGTGTGATTATTGTGACAGGCCCGTCATACAAAAAGGCCTCACTGTGTCTGCAGACTTCCTTTTGTACTATGTATTAGCAGTGGGATTGCGGCTTACTTAATTTAAGGCATTCAATGTTCGCCAGTATTTCAGATGATTGAATAATCCCATTGTAGGTTTCGCATGCTGACCTCCGTTTTTTCACCAATCTGTCTGAAGTTTTAATTAACATAATACTTGGAGTAGTGGAAAGTTCTGTCAAGCTTTATAATTGATTCCTTTTTGGTTTTGCAGACCGACACTTCAGCGGACAGAATCGTCTACCACTCCAACCCCCAGCCAACGATCCAGATGGATCAAGAACGCACACACGATGGGCGAGCCTCTGCCGAGAACAAACAGGACGCTGGCAAGTCCCTCCCTGCTGTCTTGGACACCTCTAGTCACGAGCACGTCGGCATCCTTAGCTCTACTCCCGGCGACAGTGTCATCAATGACCCCAGCGTGATCGTGGTCGACCGGCAGTCCTTCTGCGGAAAAGTCTGGAAGGTCATCCTCCTCATCCGCCTGGAGATATTTCTAATGCTCTACCTGGTCTCCCGCTTCATGACGTCGACGCCTATTCAGGACCTCCTCATCCAGAAGGCTTGCCGAAACACGCTGCACCTGAACGCCTCCATCTGCGACCACATAGACGACTACAGTTTAGAGAAGGACAACACCGAGAAGGTGGCGAGTGTCTTCAGTATGTACAGGGTGGTGGTGGCGCTGGCGCCGTCAGCCGTCATCGCGATCTTCATCGGGCCCTGGTGCGACAAGTACGGGTACAAGGCTCCCCTGCTTGTGGCCAACGTGGGTTACATGATCAGTGCTTGTATGACCCTGGGCACAATCTACCACATGGAGCTGCCGCTTTACGCCAACGTCATAGCCTCGATACCGGATGGTCTCTGCGGAGGATTGATCTCTGTCTTCACGGCCATCTACAGTCAAGCCACAGTGACGACTGCCAGCAAGGACAGGAGGATCAGGTTCTTCGCCTTGAGCTTGTCCCTGACCATGAGTACGCCGCTTGCCGGAAACTTGGGTGGGCAGCTCTACGCTAAGTATGGCTGGAAGATGGTGATGTACGTGTCTCTGGGCATAGCGGTGGCAGCTCAGTTGTGGGCCATCTTCGCCATTGGACACCTGGTGAGGCCCGAGCACGCGGAGGACAGTTTCCGGAAGAGGTTTAGGAACCTGTTTCAAGTGGAGAATCTTTCCGACGGTCTCGCGGCGTGTCTCAAGCCCAGGCCGAACAAAGGGAAGTCTCAGCTGTGGTGCATGTTTGGTGCTCTGTGCTGCACGGTATTCGACATTGCGAGTGAGTATTGACAATTTGCATCACGTATTGTAACACGGAACGTGTTTTATTAGCCGATTTTTATTGAGGTCATTAACGTTTCTGGTGTAACGTTTGGCTGTAACGTAAAAACGACACCGAAAGCGTTACGCTCACAGGGAATCTTATAAAACATTTGAGACCTCCGGCTGGATTTTAACTCACTGCCTTGAGATTTTAAGCCAAGTGCTTTACCGACTTAGCTAGCGAGGGACGGCGTTTGCGCTCGACGCGAAGTGAGACCCTTTTGCGCGGCCTTCGAATGCCGTGCGCCTCGCGGGCTTGAAAGGGCGCGGTCATGTCATGCTGTGCCATGTCACGGCTTTTGTCAAAAAATGGAAGTGAATCTTTGACACACTTGCTCTTCAGCAAGGCGGTGCCGTCTAGACACCTTTCTCTTCTTTCACCGTAACCACGTTGGAGGAAGAGAGAAGCGAGCTGATTGAGACTGTAGTAAACGGCAGAAGTAGCAGGAAGAGCCTCCACCAGGGACCCCGCAGACGAACGCCGATAAATGGAAGGCCTGTCACACTCTTTGTGTTTACCAGTCTTTGTCACCATGATCAAGCTTGTATAATTTTTGTACCTAGTTTTACAGCTTTGCCATTAGACTGCCAGGCGCTGTAATTGTGATTTGCTCGAGAGGTCTGGCGTTCCAAGCTGCCGCTATAGCTTTCTGGTCTAGCGGCTAGGTACAGTTGATTTTGCAGAAGTTGCCACTATTTCTTATTGCGTAGGTTTGCACGCGTGGCGGTGTTTCTGGACTCACGCATGGGCCAGTGAGTGTGCGCAGTGTTTAACGTCTGGTGGTTCGTGTGCATTAGCCATAGTATTTAGTAGTTAGAAACGTATACTATTCAAATATTACGAAAATTTCACTCGTTAAGATAACGATTAATAATCTGCTTAGAGACGTCAGTACACATGTCAGGCAGGCGCAGAAAAACTAAAAATCTGTCGATAAGATTGCGATCCTCGTTGTTCACGTTTCACGTTGCACGTGTCAATTGAGCAGTTATCTCACTGCATTTCATCTAAAAACATCAAAAATTCCACGAGTCATTGGGACTTCAATTTTCAGAATTAAGGAGCTCGTATCAGCAGAAAGACGGCTGGAACTGCGGGCGAGCTGGGAAAAGGTTACCGGAATAGAAGTAAACCTGAAAGTGGAGTAAGGAAATTAAAACAAATTTGAAGTGGAAGACGAAGAAACGTTGTCTCCATAATTTTTAATACTCTTTGCTTTGTAGAACAGTTTTGTTATTTTAGTCTCAGGTTAGCTTACATTGTGTCTTCTGTCGTACCAGATTGAATTGTGTTTTTTTCAAGGTCGGACCACAGCCCCTAATTTTGAACGAAAATCCGGCAACAAGATTTTCAGCAATTTAACCGAACTTCCGGTAGCCCAGTGTAATGTCGCTAGATGTGCATATGGTTATACTATGTTGCATTTAGTGGCAGCAAGCTAACTTGCGAGTCACAAGTGTTGCGCCTGTCTAAGCCCCAGAAAACCACGTAGAAATTGCTACGGTGTCGTAACTGATTTCTACGATCAATACTTAAAAAGGCTCAATGTTTGTTCGGGAGCGCCTTGATTTGAGCGTTATTTGACAGAAACAATCTATAATCGAATTTTGTTAGGGTAAAAATAGGAGTTCTTTTTTTCTCTACAAATATTTGACTTTAGATGTCCATACGACGAACAACTTAAGTTTTGTACATGACTTAATAGCGCTTCAGTGTGACCGCTGCCTTAATCGGTGTCTTAGTTTGCCGGTTTCTGGATTTCACATTTTCAGTTTCTCTATTCATCTCAGCATTTTCAAGCACTTTTAGCAGTGTGCAAACCGGATGCGTCTTTTTTATTATTGTTGTTTTGTACTCGTTTTTAGAGCGATGTGACCTATGGAGAACGACGAACTATGAGTAATGCAAAGTTAATGACCGCTTTATAACGGAAATGATCCCTCTTTTTTTATAACCCTATCAAATCGTATTTTTTTAACGACAAGCTAAAAAACGCACTTTTATGACGACTGCCTTTACAGACTCAATGTTTTGTTGTGTTTTATGAGCGGTGAAAGGTCAGACACAAAGGAGCTTTATGTGAATTATCACTACGCACAAATACGCTGTAACATTTTTTGATGAACAGCTTTCACCCTTGAACTTCAGTGCAGAGGTGTCGCAATGAAGTTTATGAAATTATTGGGATGGACAAAGGGTTGCAACCCTGTGAAATGGGAAAGTATTTTAGTTCTATCGAACAACATTTTTATGATCGGCGAATCAGCTCGCGACCCTAACTATCAGCGATTCGCGCGCTGATCGGCCAATTGCGTAGATGTTAATCGATGAAACTGACGCAAAACTTTAACGGGCTCTTTCTCACGCTAGAAAATAATTTTCACGATGCATTTTTTGTTGTAATTTGTTGTAAGCGTTTGATACTAACTGCGGAGGCGGTTACTATCAAAATAGCTATTTGCTTTTAATTGCTCCTTGGCTGTACGATCGCTCGTGCAGTGTGAGAAACAGTCAAAGTAAAGGTCGGTTCACACATAGAGCGCGGCGCCAAATTGGCGCTGGAATTCACATAATTTTTCACATGCTGTTCCACAGTGATGAACGGCAATACAACGCCATTGCATCGGTGCTAAACCGACAACTCGGCACATCAGCGACGCATCGGCGTTTTTTCAGCGCCTGTTTGACGCTGCGCTCTATGTGCGAACAGGACGTTCCCTGCTCGCGCTTGTGAACCTTTCGCTCAGCTCATATTAGGGTAAGACAAAGGACACAAGAAACGCGGGCCGCCATATTTCAGGGCGGATTAACTCCCCACTGAATGAGCGTCCATACCAGGAACATACCATTGACTCCTTTTTGAAACTCAACCACGTGCAGCCATGAGCATCGGCTACTTCTTCGTCCGTAAGATGTACTCCTGGAGCGTGGACTACTACGCCAAGGTCAACTCTCTGACGGCCGTCGTGTCCGGCGTACTAAACATGCCCATCATCTTCCTCTTCACCCGAGTGCTCAAGTTGACAGACCCAGCCATGGCCGTGGTCGGATCCTGCTTCCAAGTCGCTCAGATGGTCATCTTGGGCCTGGCCTTCAAGGAGTGGCTCTACTACCTCCGTGAGTACACATGCGTGCCCCTGGAAGCTGCTACTTTTCAGCGCCTGGAAAATGTCCTTAAAACCCTCGGAACATGACATATTATAATTTTTGGAAAGTTTATTTCGAACGTTTGAAACTCCTGAAAAATGGAATCTTTGAAAGATGCTATTTTGGAAGGTGCGTTCTTGAGAGATGCATCATCTTGGAAGATGCTATTGGGCGTTTCCAGATAAGATCGAACAACCATGACCGGTGACCATTTTTAATTTTTATAAAAAACATATTTTGCTGGCTCCATGCCGAAAAAAATAAAACCAATCCTTGTTAAAAAAAAATTGTCGTTGCAAAAAAAAAACGAGAAATTGTAAGTACCTTTTTAGTCACGTGCGCGTTTTGCGTATCGCGCGATGTTGGCATTTTGGGCGGCTTCCTCCCAAAAAAAACTGTTCTGTCTACGGGTCTAGAAATATTTACTGACAAATTGGGCATAAGGAGGATTAACAAAGAGTATTAATCACCGACTATCAGGGTCGTTATTTTGAGAAACAAAATCGCAAATACGGCACATTGCGCAATAATGCTCTGGATTAAGATTGTTTTTCTCCGTACCTATAAAAGCTAAGGTCTTCAAACTTTGCCAGTGAATAGTTCATATGCGCATGAAATATTGTTGTCCTGGTTAGCGGAAGAAATTTACAAGAATCGGCCACACAGGGGCATTTAACTAGATACGCATTATTTTGAAAATCATTTAAAAAAAGCCATCTTTAATATTATTTAAACTCTCCGAAATTATCGTTTATGATGTGTACTAACAGAATCGGCAAAAGCATGATGCTATATTTGTGTGATTTTGATGGTATAAAGCGAGACATATCGCCAAATTGATGCTAAAGGCCCGTTCACACTCTTGCAACCGAGTACGACCTAGAGAGACGAGATCAGTTAAAACTTCTTAAAATGTCAGACGAGGGAACACACTGGCATTCTGGCGCCATCTATGTGGTGGCCCTGGAACTGCATTTCACAAGAGCGAAGGTTCTGCGGGATTTCCGAGGTCAAATGTGCGTAATACCTATAAGAAAGGCTCGTCTCTAACGTTGACAAGAGTTTTTCGAGCCAAGAAAGAAAGGATAAGGCTCGAGAGAAATAGAAAATATGCCGGACCGCCAAGTTTACACTGCTACCCAATAGATGGCGACAGTGTGTCCTCTGGTTGTAAGAAGTTTTAAGGAACCCAGTTTTAAGAGGTCGCAAGAGTGAGAGCGGGCCTTAACGCGGTTTCCATAAATGGGCCGTACGAATGCCCATTCTTCAGAGTTTCATTATATTAAAAGTGGAAAAATGCTACGGGGCGGTCAGGAAAAGACAAACTGACAGTCGCAGAGGTGGACGGTAGTTTTGAAGGAAAAATTCCTAATACGTTTTCGTACAATCGACCCAAAAATGCTCATGGGACGGAGCGATCGAGAGGCGCCACCCTGTAACATGCTTCGCGGTGTCTGTTTCAACAGCCGGCGTGTAGCGTAGCGTCTCAGTCTACGCGACGTAAAAGGAAGCAACCGCAGCGACTTTGCGAACGGATCAGCCTACAACCTTGGCGGTAACATGATATAGGAGTTAGGGCGCGGCAGAGCCTGAACCTGCGCCGCCTGTCAGCGCCAGTAGATCTGCTGCCGTAAAAACCGCACAACGCAAAAAAAAAAAATATATGCAAAAAAGGTAATGGCAATTGGTAGAGATTGTTTGTAATTTAATTTATATGACAGCGGTTTGGAGAATCGTGAAATCTAATTTGGGTATGATCATGTGACCTACGTTAGTGATGGTGCAGCAAGCTACGTAAGAACAAATACCAACTACACGAGCTGCAGAGCATAGTACACGCCTGCGAAGTGGATTGTTTCCGCAACTAGACATGGCAAGAGTGCCTGCGATGGAATCGGGGGTCGTGTCAAGCACTAGGCAACGTTGTACAACCTCCGACGGCCCACCTCGTTAGTGATCAGGTCGGCGTCAGAGATGGTTACCCCACTGAACACTAAACTGCCGAACGTGAAACTAATCCACCTCCCGAAAGCTGACGTCAAAGCGTTCAGGGACATGAAAGAAAAGGACTGGCACTCTGCATGTTTCTGTTGTGCGTGGAATTCAGTCCTGTCACTTGTGGCAGTGCACACGGTCCGACACTTTCGCAACCACAGCTGTTTTAGCAAAAACAGTAGACGCAGAAAAGATATATCTTTGAAAGTAAAGTCTCCTATGGCTGCGAAAAGCAGATCGAGGTCACGAGCTTGCGATGCCACTGAGAAGAAACGAAGAGTGATCGCTACAGGCTTAAAACGGGAAAAAATGTTTCTCCTCGGCAGTGGCGTAGTAACGGGGGGGGGGGCCGGGGGGCCGTGGGCCCCGGGTACCAGGAGTCTCAGTCACGAGGGGGGGTGCCACTTATGGCGGCAATCCCCCCCCGGCTTGACTGGTTCGTAAGTGGCAAAGAATGTGTAGACGCATGAGGTCACCACTCTTCCATCACGAACGTGTCTGGTGCAGAGTCGCAAAACTGGCTTGGCTCGCGCAAAGTCATCGCGCACCGGCGGAAAAAACAAGCGCGGAAAGTGCGGGAGCACTCGAGAAAGAGCTGTGCCCGGGCACGCCGAGCCAACGCCACCTAGTCTACGCCAAACCCAGCGCAACACGACGCTGGCTTGCGCCGACCACGGCCGGACTGCGCCGAGACAGCAAGAGAAGGCGCCAGACGAAGAAGAAAGAAATCACACGAAGGTCTTACACGAAGGGAGTCGCGGGGAGGGGGTAAACGTGTTGGGTAAACTCTCAACGTGTCGTCTCCCTCACCCCGGACTCTCACCCATGGCTGTCCACCCGTGCACGGCACCGCACCACGCGCCGAGGTGGAAGTGCCGAGAGGAGGTGCTGGCGAAAGGCTTCTGCTCAGCAAGCTCCCTCGCTCTCTGACCCCGCCGTAAGTTCTAGAAGCGCGTCGCTCGCCGTCGGGAGGCGGTCACAATGTAGTGTTCTGGCAAGTGAATTCGTAATGTTGTGACGGCGACGGCGTTTCCCTGTTGCCACAGCGTGCCATGACTGGAGACCGTCGAGCTTCCGGAAATCTGCGTGGACGGACTGGCTTCAGCGCCGCAGTGTACCGTATGCCAACGATTGTTTGATTGCATTACTTTCCATTTTAAGGCGTGCGGTTTAGAGGCTCGTTTTAGCGACAACATCTTACCGAATTGCCTCGAAACTCTGTTTAGAGAAAATGGCGGCCGCCGGCATGCTGTTGCTTGCCGAATCGTTAGCGGTGAACCCTTGGCGGTGCACGCTCGAGCTTGATATTATATCATATTTTCCCGGAGCGATACCGAGGGTGACCACAAGGTCTGTTTGGAAGCCTAGCTTGCCGCCGCGTACAGACCGCATTTCTCTAAACTGAGCCTTCACGTTCTCTAAACCAGAGGTGTGCAAAGGGGGGGTCGCAGGACGATGTCTGGGGGTCGCGGGGTATCAGGGAGCCGACGAGGTGCCGATGGCGCTTTGACACTGCTTCAAATATTTTACTGCCAAGTGCTACCCGCATGTCTTTAAAGGGATACTGGAATGAAAATTGAAATTTGACTATCGTGTCCATAAATTAGTTGAATGTGACCTATAATACCCGTAAAGCGTTTCATTTGCACGAGAGCGCGTGCAAATGAAACTGTATTTATTATTTCATTATCGCTGCGTGACCTCGCGTCGCGGTTATGGCTTTTAGCTTTGCGGTCTCGGGGAGCGGGGGGGGGGGGGGGTGACAAAAGACCTAAGGGCCCCGGGTGCCAGATGGTCTAGCTACGCCACCTCCTCGGCGTGCCAGGAGATCGCCGTGACCGACTCAGCAGGTCAGCGTCCGGCAGAAAGAATGCACGCGACAAGCGCCGAATGTGCGCACAGCATCTTGATTGATTAAACTCGGTTCAGAGGAAGTTTTTCAGAGTTTGATCACGATCGTGGCGCGCCCTCGCGGCAATCGCTCGAAACATTTTCAGGGGATCCCAGACCGTCGCTCCGTCGTCCGTGCCAGCGCCTGGCGTGTCTCCCGGCCCGTGTCAGAGCCATCCCAGTGTTCGCGTGTGCTCTCTGGAGGCGCTTTTCCCCATTCTGAACGTGTCTTTCCGTCGTCGCTTCGCGTGCATCGGTTCTTCGAAATGGCTGAGGACGACCCTGGAGGATAAACAAAAGCCATTGTCCACGATACAGACTTCCTCGTTCGTCTTTGTACCTTCAGAGATGGATAGACCGCCGACGCCGCATCGGTTCCTACCGACGGAGTCACTCAATCGTCACTTCAGTGTCGCGTCGTGCGAGCAACGGAGGTTTGTTAGAAACAATTTCTCTGAATTCAGCATGTTTACGAACTTCTGACGAAGTGGAGCCTGCAAAAGGGGACTTCACGGTTAGCTGCCAAGGCGTTCCATCAGGGTTCTGTCGCCTTAAGGCTTGAATCCATTTCGCATACTTTAAATGTTTAGCCAGTAACTGATATATTCGGGGGGGGAGGGGGGAAACGTGAATGTGTACAGCGCACGCCTGAAGAACGAAGACCTTTACCCAGTTATTATTTACTTTTAGTTTAGTTAAAAGTTTAGTTAAAAGCGGAATGTCACCGCCGTTATGTTGAGGACCCGGCCACCTCGCACGGGGGATCCGCGTCATGGGCTCTTGAAAGGGGGGCTTTTGAAAGCGGTGCAAAATGGGCGTTGTGTGTGACATTGGGTGCTTTCGCGCACCAACCGGAAAACGCTACTGGAACTCTAAAACCTTGCATTTTAACCATTTCGGCTGCTATTTGGGCAACTTAACATCTGCGCAGTTGTGAGGAATGACGACTATGAAGCCAAGCCGCGAGAATAGCGGAGGAAGTCAAGCCAAACCAGCACTGTCTGAGCGACTGAGCGGACGAGAGAGCCCCCAAAAATGGCGCTTTTCCCTTTCCTCTCCTCTCTCAGAGTTGGCGCATGCGCCCAGAGATCTCTGAAAGAGGTCAATTGTGTTATTTTAAACATGTATTCTTTCTTATCAATATTAGCAGCCCAGCCTCCCTACGAAGGGTAGGCTCCGAAATTCACTTATTGGAGAAATCTGCATTTTAAATTGTTGACTTGTGCTTCAAACTCACCTGTAATCTTTTGTATCAATTTTTATTTTTCACGAACCAGGAGTTCGTGAAAATAAAAATTGTCTGAAGAGAAAGCCCTGTGACAGGATCACAGGGCTTTCTCTTCAGACTTCCTACATTTTTCGACCACATTATTTCCCTTGTTTAAAATCGGCAACGTCCTATCTTTCTCTACTCCCGTTACGGTAATTCTGTATATTTAGCGCTCTCTCAATTCAGAAATAGAAAAATATTGCAAAACATTCTTGAAGGGCCTGATAGGACAGACTATAAGCCTTGATATGTAAAAAGCCGAAGAAAACTTAAGATGGCCTTCATTTTTAACTAATTTTCCAATTATTGCAAAATTGTTAACCTTTCTGCATTTCAGTGTATTTTTTTAGAAAGGTTATCGTTTTCAATTTCAAAGACAATTTATGCGAATATTGAACGGACGCCTCCAAATCATGTTGAAAAATTGGGAGTTCCAACTTTTTAAGATCAGGATCCATAAGGCTCTGTATCGCTTAGTAATCATTTTATTTTATGTACAGTCTCTGCACAAAAAATATTGAGCCTACAGCAGGGATGAAAGTTGAGCTAGTTGGTAGCAGTTCATGATAAAATAGAAAGCGCGCAAAAACAAGGACGAAAAAGAGAGGACACGTGCGACAGACAAGCGCTTGTCTGTCGCACGTGTCTCTCTTTTTCGTCCTTGTTTTTCGCGCTTTCTATTTTAGTATGTATTAATCCTAAGGCGATAACAGTTTTTATTTTATAAATATCCAAAGGGACGCTTTCACGCCAGTCGCAAAAACGTGCGCGTATACAGACAGCCACTTTTTCATTTTTGTTCCTCAAGAGAAATTTTATTTCCCCTCAAAAAAGTTCGAACATGTTTTTGCGGTTGCACAAAAAAATGTATCTTTTGGTAAAAAAAAAAAAAAAGTCGACCGGACATAGTTTTTTTATTCTTGCTGAAAACGTCCAACACAGACAATCTCAGTCAATGGGAATTTTTTCTTGCAGTACATTTATTTTCTTTGTGTTGTGCGGCCCTCCACGGCGGCGGATCTATTGATGCTCACAGACGGCGCAGGTCCAGGTTCTGCCGCGCCCTATCTCCTATAGACTGCTTGCAGCAGCTGTGCATGGGCTCCGCCATAACCGACCTTCAGTTTGTATTTCCTCTTATTTTGATCACTTCGCTCCATCATTGCCGCAGCAGGTCATGTTATTGCCATTTTAGATTCAACTGTGACCTTCTCCCAGCATAAAACTTTGTGGCGGGTGGTCAACGCCCGCTTCAGTGGCTCGGCATCTCGGTAAGACAAGAGTAGGTCAGCAATGGTGGCTGTAATCTGATGCATGTGCAAAGCACCTATATCATGTTACCGCCAAGGTTGTAGGTTGATCTGCTTGCAAAGGCAGTCCGTTTGCTTCCGTTACTTCGTGTAGACGAGGACACTACGCGCCGGCTGTTCAAACAGGCACCACGAAGCATGCTACAGGGTGGCGCCTCTCGATCGCTCCGTCCCATGGCCATTTTTGGGTCGTTTGCACGAAAATGTATCAGGAATTTTCCCTTCAAAACTACCGTCCACCTCTGTGCTGTCAATTTGTCTTTTCCTGACCACCCCATAGCATTTTACGCTTTTTAATAATAATGAAACTGTGAAAAACGGGTATGTGCACGCCCCATTTTTCGGCAATCTCGTTATAACTTCGAAGCCACACAAATATTGCATTGTGTTTTTGCAGATTCTGCGAGTACATATTATAAACCTTAATTTCGGAGAGTCTAAGGAATATTAAAGATGGTCTTTTTTAAAATGATTTTTAAAATAATGCATATTTATTAAATGCCCCTGTGTGAGCGATTCTTGTAAATTTTTCCCGCTAACCAGGACAACTATATTTCATGCAAAGATGAATTATATGCAGGGCAACACACTGGAAAAGATTGAAGACCTTAGCATTTATAGGTACGGAAAAAAAAACTTTAATCCAGAGCGTTATCGCGCAATGTGCCGTATTTTCGATTTTGTTTCTCAAAATAACGACCCTAATACTCTGTCATTAATACTTTTTGTCAATCCTTCCTATACCTAATTGGTCAGTAAATATTTCTAGACCCGTAGCCAGAACAGGTTGTTTTGAGGAAGCCGCCCAAAATGCCAACATCGCGCGATACACAAAACGCACACGTGACTGAGAGGGTGATTACAAATGTTTTTCGCAAAAATTTTAATCGGGACCATCTTGTCTGGCGCCTTTTCGTCCGGGACCATTTCGTCCTACACCCCTTCTTCCTAGCTGACACCAGTGCGTCTTTTCTTGAACTTCTGCACACACTCACACACACTTTTTCGCTACAAAACAATTTCTCCATACTGGGCACTAAATACCGGAACCATACATACCTCCAGACGGCAAAGAATTTAACACGGCACGTTTGCAAATTACAAGTGCTGCAGCCATTGTTTCTCGCACCGCAGCTCCTCAACTGAACTAAGACGTTCAAACCAGCGCAGCAGTGAGTGAAAAGACAGCGATCTTGTACGCAAAACTTTAATTGTTAAAACATTGCAACCAACATGAGACTTAAGATAACCGGAGTACGGATAACTTTTTAACACCGTCGTACTTTGAATTAATGTGTTTATTTCGTTCAGAAACTCTAGAGTAACCATTAGTTCCCTGCGAAAACAAATGCTCTGCAAGGCTGTGGACAAGACAACCTGCTCTGTGATCGCAAATTTAATATAAAAAAAGGCACTGCAACCGTGCTGCGGGTCACGAGCCGGCTATCTTTCATGACTGTCGTCCCTGACGAGGCGATAGCTCTGATACTTCCGCAAGGAAACTGCAGGGCCTCCACTGAGGCATGTGGGTCCTACAGTTATCGTCGGTCTCACAGGCACGAGTCACATGTAGCGTCCCCTTCGAGATAAGAAGTGTCCTTTGCCTTTCCAAAAGCGATTGTTTCGTCTCCATATCGCCGCTTTCAAGAGTTGGTGCTGTCACTGTGGTCGAGTTTCGACAGAAACAAAGAGATTAATCTGTGACTGGCACTGCCCTGCTTGTGCCTTTCCCATCAACCAGTAGAAATAATATTCAAGCGTGAGACGAGACACCGCTGTCTTTATTTCCCGTGACGACGAGTACGAGATTACAGTATGGTATTATGAACTAAATTTGCCGATGGTGGTACCGATTAGGACCGGCATCTGCAACTATCGGCGACCTCATCGCCCGCTAAGCGTTCAAAATGCGAAATTTCGAAACTGTTTACTGAGGGTTCAGTGGCCTATCCTCGGCGTCAATTATTTCGTGCTACACTTTAAGAAAAAAAACGAGCACAAGTTAGTCCCTCAGGGGGACTAAATGCGCTGACACTACCATTAGTCCCTTGGTGGAACTAATCGGGGACAGCAGCAACCTTTGCTCCCCTACCGTTAGTCTTTCAAAGTTGGACCCCCAGGACTAACCTTTGCTCCCTTACATTTAGACCCCTGGGACTAAATGTTGCACCCTTTCATTTAGACCCCCGGGACTTAAAGTTATAAAATTAAAAGCGCTAACAAAAGGAAAGGACTATTCTTAGCGCTTTTAATTTTGTAAGTCATGAACCAACTCGCCTGATTCGCCACTTTGAATAAAAGTTAATCCTTTACATTTATTTGGTCCCGAGCTACTAATGTTGAACCCTTGCTGTTTGTCCTCTTGGACTCAAAGTTGTGCCCACAAATTGAGCAGAACTGAAGAAACAAGCCTCGCGCATGTCTACTGGTTGCCTAGTGTACTGCAATCTCAAACGAAATTGTGCAGTTCAAGTTAAACGTAGCCCTATTGCCTCGTAGATACACATTACATTCAAGGATGACTGAAGTCGAAGTTCTTGAGCGGTAGAATTCACGATAAGGTTCAATTCCGAAGAGTGCACTTGCGTCGGCCATGACTTGAACACTGGGATGTCTGTCCAAACCTGTCGTGGTTCAAGTTCTGTTTATTGGGGCACCGGCGGCTGCTTGCTGTTCGCGAGGGATTTGAATTATCAGTAACAGTGGCAGCGTGAAATACCCGATCGCTCCACAAACCTATGAGACATAGCCCACTCACAATAAAATAACCAGTAGGCTGCGTAAAGGCTGCAACGGTTCACATATAGCATGCAGTCTATTGACAGCAGACCAGCGCAATATTAGATTTCTAGGAGACCGTTTGCTGCGAATTACAGACAAAGCGTGCATGTGCTCAGTCTATGCTTCAAAGTGACGGCACGAGCTCCCGCTAGCAACGCGAAAGTTTACTCTATTATGGTCAAGCGGCCCCCGCCAGGGTCTGCAAAACACAAAAACATAAGCCCTCTGTAGAATTGGCGTTTCGCTCGCTTTTATAAGGTAACCACATACGATTGAATCTCGGGTCTGTGTGCTACATAACAGAAGCAGCACCCACGGTGCCAAGAATAATAGAGCATGGCATGTGCTTTGCAAGCTCGAGAACACGCTCAAACTGAGACTTTTTGAAGCCGCAGGTAATGAATACACCATAAACAGAAGTACTTCGACATACTTTTATCGGGTGACTTGTGACTACAGAACAGATGAAGTGCTGTGCTGCAGAACCGCGAATCCAAACCGGATCCTGCAATGCATGATCAGGGAGGAAAAACAGGGCGACCAGCTTCTGAGAAAGCAGAAGCTGGTCGCAACAGTGCATCGGGAAAACGGGGGCGGGGGGCCCCGTTTTTTCCCGATGCACTGAGCGAGGAGCATAAGGAAGACAGTGCGGGGGAGCGGGGTGGGGGAAGGAAGGGAAGAGCGCGCACGAGAAAAGTCCTTTTCCCTGTCGCATTACACAGAACACACGTACACAGCAATGGGGCACAAGGAAAACCACCTAGAAGACAAGGCCGTAGTGTTGACATTTCTGCGTCACCAGCGCAGGCCAACGCAGGCCACAGATTGGAAGCGACTGCTGCGTCAGCGCTCGGCTCCGAGTCAAGTTTGAGCCGAACGTTGACGCAATCGTCGTGTCCAATCGGTGATCAACGTTGGCCTTCGCTGATGACGACATTTTTACAAGTACTACGGCTTTGTTATGAAGGAGGTGTTGGCCCAAGGCCCCAAGAACGGGACAAGGTCTCCTCCATTTCGAACACGCCGGTCGAAAACCGTAAGAGCAGAAACGTTTTTTTTTCATACAATATTTTTTTTAGTTCGCATCCGTTTTGTCACGGGCACGGGATCGTAATGGCTGACGTTGCGGGCGCGGTTCGTTCTTCGTTGTTCATCTGGGATGTTATGTGAAACTGCGACGACGGTGGCATGAACGCGCCTGGATACCGTTCCTGAACATGCCTTTTGAGTGGAACGGACCGTGTATCAAGTGTGTCGTTGTGGATTTTGAGTTCGAAATAGGACTACCAGAAGGGTTGGTCACATGGAGACGCAGAGACGAGTCTCGACTCGTTTTCAGTAACTTAGTTTTAGCGATGGAGGCGGCCATTTACTCTGACTGTGAGACTCCGGTGTTGAAAGCGCGTATTCTACAAACTCCTATTGTTTTGCTTTCCTTAAAATAAAAAGAAAATAAAGTGTTAATATTTGGAGGTGTGGCTCTTAATTTAATGCTCATTGTTTTGTTTGGTCGAGGGCAAATTACGTCAGTGGGGCTTGTCAGATGTCAGCGCATCATAATGACGAGATAGTTTGGTGAATGCGAGTCCAAAATTTCGCCAACTCGTATTCACACAGCGCGAAGCTCTACCTTGTAATGTCTAAACGATCATTGCATATTTAAAAAAATATCACCAGTTTCATCTGAGTTTGGTTGTCCCTCTCAGCTGTGCTGGGCTGAGTCGCGCCGATCTCCACGACAAGGGAAATATCAGCTGCCTTCCTGGCGAGCGTTCTGTTTGCCTTCGGGAACTAGAACATGCAGGTGCACCCTGTCTGGGAAGGATTAATGACGGGTTTTGCTCGCTTCTCGGTTAGTCCCAGTCGAGTGCAGTAAGTTCCCAGATTTTACGCACGGCACCTAGTTTGAACCAGATTGTCTTTCCAGGTAGCAACTGGGAGTTCAGAGAATAAATGCGGCCGTTAGTCCTTTGAGACAATCTTTTTTCTTGGAGCGCTACATTGTCAAGTTTAGCGTAGCTTCTGCAGTGCTGCAGCTCCGCCCTGCTGCGAGAGCAGGTGGCTTCATCTTGCGTCTTAATTAGCGGCGTAAATAGCTTGGACAGAGCCTGAGCACTGTCGGAGCTACACTACTCTTGACAACATAGGACCGAATAGTTGACGCCGAGTTCAGTGATAGTACAAGGTACAGTGACCAAACGAAGGTGCAGTGTACTCTCTCAAGAAAAAAGGGTGTATCGTTACACCCTTCGTCCCATATAATACACCCCAAAACTTCAATTCGACGTACAGCGCCCTACAGTCGAACAGACGGCCCGATATTTTACCAGGGGCTTGATAGCCGTGTGGTACAACTTTTTAATATAGCTAATGTACGTTTTACTGAATACAAAAAAAAACAAACATAATCGGGGTTTTCTTGGCCCTACTGCAAAAACTCAGTGTCTTCTTTATGTGGTTTTTGATACGTACTTTAGCTATTTAAAAAGTTGTATCGCACCGTTATCAAGCCCCTCGTAAAATTTGGGGCCGTCTGTTCGACTATAGGGCGCTGTACGTCGAAATGAAGTTTTGGGGTGTATTATATGGGACAAAGGGTGTAACGATACACCCTTTTTCTTGAGTGTAGAGGGACCTCTTTATGCCGGTATAGAGAAGGTAATGCACTAATGCATCGAGAAACTTGGGGCGAAGAGGAGACGAGCGCGCGGGGACGTGAGAACGCCGAGCGCTGGTTGGTATGAATAATGGGTAGACGTTAAGTTCGCTGCCTTGGTCTCCACTGCACTCGTCGAACACGTTAGAACGCGTTAGAACGCCGGCGTCCGGCGTTTGGCTCTCGCGATGATCGACGAGTGCATTGGAGACAAAGGCAGCGAACTTAACGTCACACCCACTATTCATACCAACCAAAGCTCGGCGTTTTGACGTTCCCGCGCGTTTTCATATCGCCTTCCCCTCCGTTTCTCGGTGGATAGCTACAACTTTACGGAAAATTGCAGAAGACCCCGTGAAAGATGACATGCATTTCTCGCCGGGGTGCTAAGTGAGGAAATGGTGTATAGGGACTCTTTATATTCGGATGCCCTAAAATTTAGTAACAATACATGATTCAAACGCTTAGCCTAAATCGGATTCATCACAATCAGATGCGGCAGAGGTCAGGTAATGTGGGGTAATTGTAGGGTGATGTTTCGTATTTATTAGAATTCGAAAATGCCTGGGTGAATAATAATTTCCAGGCAGCGGGCAGTAATGTGAATTCCTTCGAAATCACCCGCAGCGTGAGCGCGAACCAGCCTCCGCACTGTCTTTGGCAAAGCAGTGAATAATCAAAAACACCTGTTCACGCTAACTACCGCGGCATTCTAGGTCAATGGGTAGCCTTACGACTTCCTGCACAAAGGCCCCTGGGAGGGATTTGGTTCTTTTGGCTCGAAGGTCAGTTTATCCGAAGGCTAGGAACCGCCTGGTGGAAAACGTCGGCTCGGCGTATTATCTTGTTTTGACAGATGCGCACGGGGACACCAGTTGAGGCGTGTTTGTGTTTGGAAAGCGAAAACAAAGGGCACAACGAATATGTATCTGTTGGGACGATAACGATGATACGCGGGGCTGGGCAATAGTTAGTGCGAGCAAACACTGGACACTGTTTAACGTACACGGTGGTTATAGTCGGAAGGCAATGCCGCTCAGAGGAACACTCAATGTTTGACTTGTTGGGGGCCGCGCGATGTTTTTTCCTGACTCGGCATTGCGTGATGCACCTGCAGCGCACCCTGAGGTTGTAGAGACTACGACGAAGAGTCATCTGTACCGACGTTTGGAAGAAACGGCAAACCTTTCTCACCGCAAAAATAAACAACGTATGGGCGAGTGCTCAGTCTCCGCCCTAATTTAGCGGTAGCGTTTGGGACAAGATTTCCAATTTTCAACACTTACCGTTATCGGATTCGGAGGTTATAAGTGATTTCCGGAAATTTTCAATGTGAAGATGGCCACCAACGAAGGCCGCAAATACGTGGAGATAAATGGCGTTTGTTACCGGCAGCGGGTGCCATTTTCTAATTGAAAACGAGGTAGCGGTAAGTACTGAAACTTTGGCATCCTGTACACTGGTACCACAGTGTAAAAAAAGGATCAGTTCTTGAAAGGTTCTTCGACGCTCCAATAACTTTTTCAGCTTGTGAAGAACTGTTTCGCCTGAAACACTGTCGTCTCCTGGCGCACTGGAAGGGCAACTGGGCGACAATGAACTTTTTGCATAATAAAAAGGGGGGCTTAAAAAAAACCCTATGTTTTTCACGAAGAACCCTTTTAGGGAAGCTTAAGAAAACGGTTTAGGTTTCAAAATATGCGACCAGATTTTCTTTCGAGTGTAACCACTAAAACAACATTTTGGTGGAGACTAAAGCGCCGTTTTCACACTTGCAACTGAGTCGGACCGAGAGAGACAAGACCGGTTTTTAAGGCTCTTGAGACGGCGTAGGACCGGATGCGCTGCTGCGGAGCAGGTCCTACGCCGTCGCAAGAGGCTTGAATCCGGTCCTGCCTCTCTCGGTCCTACTCAGTTGCAAGTGTGTGAACGTTGCTTAGGCGTTCGGCGACACGTTGTTTATTTTTGCAGTGTGAACAACATTGTTCTCTTTTCTGCCAATCATGCGGTCTTCCCTGTAAAGGCCGGGCGTGGCAGAGTTGGGGTTGCGGGTTGAGCCGTGGCCGCCAATATGATTTTTGAAGTATGAATTATCGCTAAGGCGAGCTGTTGTTGTGGTCCTGTCTTCTCTTTCTCTGTCCCGTGTCTCCCGTTCTTTTGTATTTATTATTAGGAAGTTAGTTTTTGTTTGTTTGGTGGGTTGTGCCTTTTTGTTAGTGTCCTTCATATAACTGTTCCTTCGTTGGTAGTTACTAGTCTTTTTGTTTTCATAGATTATCTTCTTTAGTTTAGTTTAGGTGTGTAGTTGTGCCAAATCGTGGGCCTATTTTTGAATTTTTTTGTTGTGTCCGTCTCTTTGTTCCTTGTGCTCTACGCTTGCTCTGTCTGTCTCAGACCAGCTCGCCTGCACGCTGGCTTGCGCGCTCGCTTTGGTTAAAAAAGTTCCATACAATCTTAAAGGGAAGCACAAGCAATTTTAAAGAAATCTGAGTTAGGTGCGGACTGTTATAGCTTTTTGTCCAGTGTATTTAGTTATAGCACTAACTTGGGCAGACGTGAACGTAAACCGCATGTTTCGAAAGATACGTGCAGCGATTGCCTCGGGGCACGTGGCGAGCCTCTCTGCCGCCTGTTTTTGTCCAAAGCGTTGTGACGTCATTGTCGGCATCAATCAGTTTAGTGGCAAACGAGGGTAACCCAACCTTGCCGATGACGTCACTTTTGCCCGTTTTTCTCACCTCTCTCGCGCTCTCCTGCGCTCGGCGCGTCACAACGGGCGGGGCCACGTCGATATTGTAATTGGCGATTACGACCCTCCTATTATTAAGATAGGAGCGTCGTAATTGATAGAAGGGTTACGGAGTAACAACAATAAATGAATAATAATAAGAGAGAAAGGCAACTGAATACACAATTTTTAAAGCACCTATATATTAAAGTTTTATTGTTCTTTTTTCAAATCAAGGACCTTTTTAGCTTTTCTTTAACAAATCCTCAGTTTTTCGCTGGGGCGTGCCAGATGCCCTTCGTCAAATTCAATCGTAAACTCTCAGAAAGTAATTTACTGTCTTAAGACACGAGTCGGTGTCTTTAACATGGCATATTGGCTCGTTCCGTAAGAGGCAAGTTAATTCTCGTTTTCGCGGTGACCAAAGTGAGACCCCTTGACTCGGTGTAGAACGCGCAAGGCAGCTTCCAGAACTCTCAAGCTTCTGCCGTAAAGCAGCGCGGCAAGAGAGAAACAAAGGAAATATCTATTGTTGAATAACCACCCTCTCCGGCGCTCGAAGAGTAGATCTACCACTCCACTCCAAACACGCTGTAAACATGCTGGATGAACAAGAGTGGTATTTTGAACTGAACATATGGGCGCAAACGAGCTTGAGAATATTGAGTGATAAAAAGCCCGAGACTGGGAGTAAAAACGACACACGGATACGTACTACACGTACGCAGCTGTGTTTGAGACCTTTTAGCCTATGTGCCATTTTTACCCGCAGTCCCTGTTGTTTTTTGTCATGCTAGTGATTTTGAAGTCACGTGAGAGGCTTGATGGGGGCAAGAAACTAAATGCATTTAATGTTGCAGGCAAATGGAAGCCATAAGTCCGTCCTCGCTTCGAGCATTCGAGTCCGCTTTTGCGCGCAGAACGTGGGTGAAGATGCTTGAAATGAAAGAGAAATGCATCGCATTCCTGTATTTTAGGGGCGGCATGTCAAGGCCCGCTCACACACTTGCAAATTCTTAAAACGGAGTGCCTTGAAACCTTCCAACATTTCTTAGGACGAGAGAACACACGGGCACACTGCAGGCGCCATCGATGCGGTGACCCTGGAACTGCATTTCACTAAAGCATTGGTATTGCGGGATTTCCAAGGTCGGCACGTGCGTAGTATTTATGAGAAATGGTTGTTTATAACGTTGGAAAAAGTTTTTCGAGCTAAGAAAGAAAGAGAGAAATAGAAAATTTGCGGGACCGCCAAGGTTCCACTGCTACCCAATAGATGGCGCCAGTGTGTCCTCTCGTCGTAAGGGATATTGAGAGGCTCTAAGGCACTCGGTCTTAAGAAGTCAGAAGTGTGTGAATGGGCCTTCAAGGGTTTGCTGGGCAAGGTCGTGTTAAGCGAAAGTCAAGAAATATGGAAGGCAATGCTTACGTCCGCCGGGTGGAATCGGCTAATACCCTAGGTACTTTCTACTTTCTATCCACGGATTCGGTCAAGCGGCCTCAAATTTTCTCGCGCGGCTATTTTAAAAACGGGGAGAGATCGCTGCAGTCACCATCAAATTGGCCCAGTGTCAGTAGATCGGGTGGGTCGTCTTATGTTGGGGCAAGTCACACGTCAGTTGTCCCAGGAGGTAGGGTGCGGGGGAGGGGTAAAGGTTAAGTAGTAAATTGGCTCATATGAGTGGTCCGGCGTGCGGACATTTCCACATCGCATGTTTGTTAAAAGCGTAGTGTCTGTAGGCGACGGACGGGGTGCGGGGGGGGGGGGGGCAAGAGGGGCCAGAGCTACGAGAATGAGACTCTCTTTAATCTTGCTACTAAAATGAGCTAGAATCCAAACAAGCACCGCCACTGCAACTATTTACTGCTTAATTAAGTATATTTGGATTCAACTTTGAGAGAACTGTTACTCTAGTTTAAATACCTTGTGAAGAGTAGAGTGCGTAACCTTGGCTCAATAAAGGTGCGTCCAAAGTAGTGAATATTTTATTTCAAAACGCCCAGATTAAACCAATATGCCAACATGTTTTCCCGTAACATATTTTAAGAGTATGTAAGCACTCATGGACTGTTCTTCTTTACAACCAATATAGCGGGGAAAAATGATGCGGGTTATCTATATTCATAATGTCAATGATTTATTTTTACACCATTTAGTGGAGGTAAAAAAATCGTTTTACAGCACCTTTAACTTGTTTTAAAGTTAAAGTTCTTCTAGGTGGCATTGGTAGTATGGGCCTCATATTTTTTAAGTAGCGTGGTGGTTCACTATTTGACTTCCGTCTGCTTGTTTTCAGAGGCCATGGTGGCCGTTCCTGCCTTCCTGGCCCAGGTGGGCATCAGGACGCACCTGTCGAAGCTGCTGGATCAGGATGAAGTCGGTGAGCGTTAGCACGGGAGGATTTGGTTAGAAAAGTACAGTTGGTAGCTCCCATTACCTCCAAAGTTCTCTCATGCAACGAAGGCGATATATCTGATCACACCCTCCCTTTGAATGTTATTTTGTCCCCATTGGCGTTTCCACAAGGAAGGGAAGTAAGACTGTTGTTGGGTTACAGGGAGAGGTTTGTTTTAAAGAAAGGTCGGACCCGGGTCTGACTAAAAAAATTAAGGTTAAAAAGAATTGAAGGAAGAAGTGGCAAGTAGGAAGAGGAACATGATTAAGAGGTGTGGCCTTTATAAGGTCCCTCAATGCTCTTCATCCTAAAGTAGTTCCCCTTTTTGTAGAATTTTATGGTACTATCACGTGATCACTTATAAATAGAGACATAGCTGGCGACGAAGCGGCGGCGAAGTACCAGTCAAAACGGAGATCTCTGTCACGTGATCCAGACAAAAAAGCAAGAGGCGTCTTGTGAAAAAAAAAAAGGCGCCATTAGGCCACGCGTACAGGGCGGGCCTAGCCTTGGGCACCACCATTCTATCACAGCTGCAAGCCGCTGGTGAGTCCGCCTCCGTGAGTAGGTGGTTCTTTTTTTTTGTACATTTAGAGTTGAAGGCACTGGTTATGAACCGATGGTAGTTTCTGCCAGACATGTGCAGACTACCGAAGTAGAGTAACTAAATACCGCTACTCGTTGCTGACTCAAAAATAACTAAGTACTCTACTCGGTAATGCGATTCAAAGGAAACGCGTTACCTCAGCTTGCTAGACTAACGCGTTTTCTCGTCACTTTCAATCTGTCGTTTTTGAGAAGCAGTATCCCCTTCCAATATTTGTATTCGCTAATAATTTATGCATTTTTAACGCGCTCATTTAGATATAACTGTGGCTCTACGGATACACAATGTGCACACTTTTTTATGGTTGTGTTCTCGTGTTGCGAGGGACGCGGTTCGCCTGCTACGAAGCGCTATTCGCAGACGGATATAATACAAGAATACACCATCCGTCATCTGCTAACAGACTGGAAAAGGTCGATCGTCTGCTACGAAGCGAGCTTCGGGACGGAGTGAGATTGGACGAGGGCGAAAATAGTGATCGTCTGTTCCCGTAGAAAGCCATTGACAACCTGCGATTTTTGTTTGCAAACCCGAAGTTGTTCCGCTGCCGTACACAAGGTGACATCTGTCGGTGGATGAAGCGAGTGTTTCGGACAAGCACATCGGAGGCTGCGATCACTTACGCGCTATTGTGGTGTTATTTGTGGGACGGTCTCGCCTCCATTTTGCCCGATTTTAAACTCGCTAATGGTTCCAAAATGTCTCATTGGTTGATTACGTGCAAGCTGTGGCGCCATCTTCAATCAAAGACCTAGAACTTTCTCGTTCTAACCTTGACCAAAATCAGACTCCTGGGGCGTTTCTTGTGCACGTAAAGTCACATTTTCTTACAAACATAACCACTATTGGCCACGTTTCTCAGCGGATCCCGTGCCCGTTTTGCGTGCTTGGCCCGCTAAATTGAGCGGGAAATATTTTCAGCTAATCAGACATCATAGTGTCACGTGGCGCCATGTCGCACGATGACTTGTGACACCATGCTGCCTGCGATTGCCCGCTAAACTTAGCAGAGTGTCGAGCAACGCCACACAGCCACTTACGTCGCTCCGTCGTCACCGTGATGTCGGCCGCTGAATTTGCGCGATGTAATTACTGAAGATTCAGACACGGCAGTGTAACTGTGTGCAGCAGAGCGCAGCGTCTCGGCTGCCGCCGTAGTTCACTTGCGGGACGCAGCAAGGAATCGAGAATTTGTTTCTCGGCCACTCTACTCGTGGACAACTTCCCCTGGCATTTCAAAAGAACTGAAGAGTGCGCTTGCACACCACCGATCTCTACTGTAGCAGGCTCGATCGATATGTTTACAGATCCTTTACAATGGTTTTGTGGTTCTCGCGCATTTAGAGGGAGGAAAACTATCCTTGAATGCCGCCAAGCATGGACACCGGATGTGTGCGGCGGGGCGCATATGTGCGCTTCTTTTGCCGGTATGTGGATAAGATCTCAGTATTCAATAAATGTCTTTATAAAGCAAAATGTCACCGCCGGGAAGTTGAATCGGCTCACAAAGAATGGAGAGGTGAAGGTGAAGCCGCTTATTTCATTGACCAAAAGGGCGACCATACGAGGAGTTTGGCGCGGATTTTAAGTGGCACCGCCGGCGGCCATTGCTTGACTCCAGCAGATGCATTGAACCCTATGGGAAAAACGTGGAAAAGTGACTCACCTGTATTATATTTTGTCTTACTACTCCTGTGAAACCGCATACAAGTTTATTTACAAGACACTTCACACAAGCTTCAAAAAGTTCGTCTTTAGGCATTCTTCTCTTAGACTTGTATGTATTGCTTGGTGTCGAACAATGTCCGCCGGTGGTGCCACAGTTGGGGTTCCGATCCACCATTCAGCCTTTTATACTCAAGAAGATAGGGCGAGGGAAAGGAAGGTCGGGGAGGAGGAAGCAGACGGAACGCTGGAGAAGGGGAAACCTCCTCTCTTTAGCGTTCCGTCTGCTTCCTCCTTCCCGGCCTTCCCCGGCCTTCCTTTCCCTCGTCGTACCTTCTTGAGTTGCAACAGACTATAGATGTGAGCGGCGCACACCTTGAACGCTCAGGATGCCCAAGCGCAGTTGCGTCCATAGCTTTGAGTACATAGCCATAGAAAGTCGTCAACGAGTTTTGGGTATTTTCACTGCGGGTTTCTGAACCTAGTTTCACGGCTCCGTCTTCAGACAGCTTGGCGCTGTGAATATTTGATTCGCTCCAGAAGGTTGGCGAGCAAAACTACCCACGACATCTGAGAATCTTTGCAGCGCAAACTCTCCTCCGGCCCTTTCATTCGTCGGGAAAGACTAACACAAAGAAAAAAAAGAAAATCGCTGGAGACTGTTTTTGCCGCGGGGTGGCGCTAGGTACAATGCCGGAAATCATCATCCAACTTGCTTGGCTAGCTGCCCGGATAAAATGCTCTCGTTTGCCCGAATTCTACATGTTGCTTCTCGCCACAACACGTATTACTTTTTCTCAAGGGGGCAATTGGTTTAAATACGAGTTTCTATGTTAAAACCGGGAAATACTTAAAACAAGCGCACGCCTGACGAACTGCGCCTCCAGTCATTTTGGTCAAAAAATAGTGACGAATATATACTGAATCTCAATAAATTTCTGACCCCTAAATAACATTTTCTTTATAAGACTGAGCAGGCGAAATGTAATTCTCATCATTCCATCGCAGATCTCATTACTGAATAGAAGATAAGAGGGGTTTTGGTTTTTTGCTGTCTTCATTCGCTTGAGACTTCAAATTACATTGTTTCTTTCGTGATGAATTTGTTCGTTTAGTTTTACACATCGTTTTTGTTTTATCGTTTTTCGCGTTTCTCTGATCCTCGCAAGCAAGTCTCGCCACGCCTTTGTTGCCAGCAGGGCTTTGACTGCTTTGGCCTTTTTGCCGCAGTGGAATTTTGTGCGACAATCTCTCCCACTGTTTAGCGATGATCAGAGCCGCCTTGCCAGAAGCCGCGTCTTAAAGTCTGGGCGAAAGAAAGCACTGCCTGAGCCAGCGCACGCGCTACGCGGCACTTGAATCAACATTGACTCGAATTGCGTCTCAACACGCTCGCGCGCGCCTCAGCCTTAGTAGTGTTAACGAAAATATGAGCACTTACCGCGTGCAGAGATTCAACGTTTGAGATGATAATGCCGGCTCTGTATTAGCACCGCCTTGCGGAGAGTTACAGAAGCTTCACTATGCGCTCTTTGTGCTGGGCAAACGAGTGTTTGGAAGGGGCGGGGTGGAGCTTTGCGCGCCAAAATCTCGGAGGCCATGACATACCACCGCAGCTTTTTGTTCCAGTCGCTACGTGACGTCGATTTCGCTGGGATCGCCAATTGCGATGCGAGACCCTGTCTTTCTGTTGTGCTCTGCGACAGGCAAGGTGTTCTCGTTCCTGGCCACCTGCGACGCCGTCCTGCCCATCGCCGGTGAACTGATGTACACGGCTATCTTCAACTGGTCCATCAGCTTCCTCCCGGGTATGCCGTACCTGTTCACGGCCTGCATAACCCTCATCTCCGTCGGCTTGCTCTCGTAAGTCCACCTCTTTCTACGTCCATATCTGAAGGAGCATTTAAGCGCGTATAGTAGAGCTTCGGAGTAACGACCTCCAGCCATATTGGGTTTTAAAACTGTGGTTGCTGGTTGATCTAAAGTCTCCGTTCTCCAGAAATGTTAAAACGTTCCGGGACAGAGCGAAACGGTAGCGCCTGAGCTCCCTAGCACCGTATGCAATTACCAGGAAGTCATGCTTTCAGGTGGTAACGGCGCCTACGAGATAATCGGAGGATAGAGTGCAGATTCAGTCAAGCCGCACCCAAACTGTGCATACTTCACAGAGAAGACATGGTGTTCCTGGATTAGAGATTCATCTGCGGACATGCCCCAAGCGTGGTCGAAGCATGCACGTTTGCTTCATACATTTGCGGGCTTCAAACATGCTTGCAAAGAGTGTCTTGGTCCACGGCTAATGTTACCAGGTCTCGTTACTTACGAGGCGAAAATGCACGCCTCAGACTGTGTCTTGTAGGATGCACTGGCAGTGTGACCGCGGCTTAAAGGGACACCCAAGTGGATTCTAAACTTGTCTACCGTCATAACTCAATCTATGGGCTCTAATCACCTTAAAAAAAAAAAACGAAATTACATTGTAGGGCGGTTGATTTCCCTATTGAAAATTGAATCATAGATCGTGCATAGCCCCTTTATGCGCCCTGGCGCAGAACACCAGGTGATTGACACCAGACGGGAAGGCAGCAGGGGAGGGCACGCGGCAGCCATCGACGGGTGACGGCTTCCCGGCGGACTGAATGTTGAATATGCGTGCCTTCGAAAAATCAGTCCGCCGGGGAGCCGTCACTCGAGATTGGCTGTCGCCTGCCCTGCGCTGCTGCCTTCCCGTCCGGTGGCGCCCCCTGGTGTTCTGCGCCACGGCACAAAAAAAGGGGCGGGGAACGAGCTTTGGTTGGGCTTTTAATAGGGAAATCGGCCGCTTTTGAATGTGATTTCGGGTTCTTTAGGATGCTGAGAGCCCGTAGATTGAGTTACGACAATATATAGACGATCTCAGAATCCACTGGAGTGCCGTCTTATCTACAACAGCGAAGGCGGCAATCGCGCGCTAGCCCGCACTCCCCGCTTTGAGCCTTTCTGGCGCCAGCGCTCATTCGGCAAAAGTACGTTCTGAATGTTGAACGTAACAACGCACAAACGACGAGGAGAAAGGAAAGGAACAGACAATTGGCGCACGAGCGCTGTTATCCTTCCTTTGTCCTCGTCGTTTGTGCGCCCTTCATCGTGTCACGATGCCAACTAGCCCAAGTCCCCGCTCTCGTGCGTTCTACAGCCTCGATGTGGTCACGCGATAGTTTGTAAGTCACCGATCGGATGAGAGCGGCAGGCGGGCGTCTCAGTCGGATGGCCGACCACCACCACGCGCTCGTTTCCTTTGACGTGGTTTGACCGCGCGCGCACGCCTCAAGTTCCCGAGAAGACAGAGTGCCATCGAAGCTAGGAAGCTCGCGCTGGAGGCAGGGACAACTGAAAGACTTCCCTGCAGTTGTCACCCTGGACGCTAAACCGTTGTTGCGGTTCGAATATTTCAGATGCGTTCAGTACCTACCATTCATGTTGCGAAGAGCAATAAACCGCTCTCACACCGTCGTGCAGAAGACAGTCCGCAGACGGAAGCGTGTTTCGTCCTTGTATGGCGGTCCTGTTTTATTGGTCATGAAAACTATAATTAGACATAATCGAAGCACATTACATAAACATGCTTTGAACAGGCTTAAGGCCTATTCGCATATGCCATGGTGTCTGCAGGAAACAGCGTGTCTTCCTTATGGCGTATGGGCAGTGTCACTCAGACTATACAGTTCTAGCGATGAATGGCAATGACAGGCCACGGTGACAGGTGACATTGGTTGCATCAGGGTTGCAAGCACATCCTTATAGGATTTAATGTGAAATATTTAATCGTGTTAGGGAGGAAGAGAGGCAGAAGAGAACGTACATAACAGCTGGATGTCATTCCTGCTTACCAAACAGGAGTCTACAATCAAAAAGAAATGCTAAAAAGACGATGAAAAAGTGAAAGCCGTTTACAACTCCCTGTAACGCCGAATTAGAGTGCAGCTCTTGAGGAGGAGGAGGGAAGAGTACTGGGGGGGTCACGTGGCCTCGGAGTCACGTGACGATGATGTCATCACTGATGACGTCATCAGGGACGATGCGGATGCCGATGACGTCATCAGTGACGCCACTGATGACATCATCAGTGATGATGACGATGACGATGCGGATGCCGATGACGTCATCAGTGACGTCACTGATGACGTCATCAGTGACGTCACGCGTCCCGTAATGCACCGCGCGGTTACGCCGACCTCGCGGGGGGGGTCACGTGACCCCCCTCCCCGAGGTCCTCCCGAAGGACCTCGGGTTCCTTCGGGAGGACCTCGGCTTCCATCGGGAGGACCTCGGGAAGACCTCGGGTTCCTTCGGGAGAGCCTCGGGAGGGTCCTTCGGGAGGACCTCGGGAGGACCTCGGGTTCCTTCGGGAGGACCTCGGAGGACCTCGGGTCCCTTCGGGAGGACCTCGGGTTCCTTCGGGAAAATTTACCCATGATGCACCGCGCGGTTACGCCGACGGCAATGGCGACGCCGCTCAAGCCGGAAACGGGCGCCTAAGAGCTGCGCTCTAAAAAGTACGCAACACGCATCACAGACAATTATAAGGCGAGATGCGGATCAAACAGTGGTAGATATTTCTTAAAATGGTGTTTTGCGATTTAGTGCGTTGTGATATCGTTGAACATTCAGCTTTTACTTTAAGGAAATTTGGCCCTACTACAATCGAGAATTAATTCAATCCGCATTTGAATTACTCCTCGCGACCCAGCAAGGCGTATATTTTTGTCATTTTTGTTTGCGCGCTCCTTCGAAATCTGGTGTCTGCCAACATTATATTTCTTTTAAGATGTAGGCCTAGTCATCTTCAACTCGTCGCACTATTCGGTACCTTCATTTTCTCAAGTAAAATAACACCCTTTTCCCGTCGCGAAGGGCTACTTGTTACCAAACAACATTAAAATGCGTTTTTCTCAGTTTGTAAATTTGGGCCATTTTCAGAGTTTGTGTACAAGACATTTTGTGCCTAATTTCGTTCCATCACAACCAAATTCTGCACGCATAGGTTTAAGGATCTTTAGAATGTAGGCTATCTAGGTTTAGTTACGATGGATGTGTTGGCAGTTATGAGAATACAAAGAAATATTTGTCAGCCCTTTGCAAATAGCTTTGTTTTGAGATTTCCAAATGTATTACACAAAGAATGTCTCGCACACATTATTATTGTCATTCATTGCACCCAGTGGTTCACAAGAAGCGATGCAGCTTATTTTACTGTGCTCTTTTAGATTCTCCCTCTATCTAATCCTCCTCTCCTTTCTTCTTTCCTCCTCTCCAATCCTCCTTTCTCTCCTTCTTTCCTCCTCCTCCTCGAGCGTAGTGCGACGCCATTTGTATCTGTATTAGATTTCTTGCTACGCCCCACGAGTGTACGAGCACATGTTTTTTTTAAAAGCAAGCTATGTGACAGAACTAACACAAGATTTAGGAAAATATGATCAAATATTATGATCTTTAACAGTTTTATACAACAATATTAAATGTAAAGATCCCTTTCGCATGTCCCTTTGACAGTCGCGTCAGTCTGTTTTTCATGTGTTGGGAATGTTCGGACATTGTAGTACTAAATAAAGCGTTGTAAAGGTTCAATAATGCATTCGATGGAATTCTTGTACTGCCGTATGTAAACGGGTTTGTGTGTAATTAGTTTTAAGTTGAGGATAATATTTTTTTCTAATGTGTTTGTATCGAGGTTCCTGTTTTGCGTTGGCAATATTTAGTCAGCCCTCAGCATTCTGGAGAATTAAGTTGTGGTAACTCGAAATTACCTTGGTTTCTGAAGAAATAATAATAATATTCGTGCTTCGTGTTTTGCACCAAACAGATATGTTACCAGGATTGATCTACAGCAGAGGTAAGCCATCAGAGATAGTTCCAGAGTAATAAATACCGTAACAGCCTGTAAATTCAACGCTTACATAAATACTAAAAAAGGAACCTTGCAAAAATCCTAATCAAACTATAAAGTTGTAAAAATAAAATTTGTTAATTTCTACAGATTGTTGAGGATTAGTAAGAAATGACGGTATGTCGGTCTTTCGTCCTGCAATTAACGCTGGAAAACACCAAGAGCCAGGCTTTGCGATCTCCAGTTTTATGACCCGTTTGCAACGCATGGTTTCTTTAGCTATTTGAGGGCTTCTGTAGTGCAGCGACTTTCTTCTCATCGAGGGATTAATCAGACCAATGAGGGCAATGACACCGGTTATGTATAACACACACGGCAAGCTTGAAGCCGGTACTGACTTCAACCTAATCTCACAAGGCATTCGAAATGTGAAAACTCCAGAATTCCAATTAATAACTCAGGTTGTGCGCTTGTGCATGCGTGGCACCACGAATGGACTTCTGGTGTATTCGGTTTGATACCTTATTTTTGGTCGCGTTCCGTTCTATGAAATTTATCATAATGGCCATAATGGACCATGGATAGATGGATGGATGCGGCTGAACCTTTTGAATCGGGCGGCGACTTGCGCCACCTAGCCAGAGTTTTCAAGTAACGAGCGCCGTATGGAGGTTTGTCAGCGAACTTCAAATGAAATGCAGCCCAACATGCCTCCGTCCGTCAGAACACATGGACTCCATGCCGCTGTATCGGATCTAATCGCTGATAAAAGAAATCGTAAAGTAAGAGACAAAATACGCACGAAGATTGGTCCTGATAATCTCGGTCGATTATGGCAACAGCTGCGAAAAAGGGTCATGGAGAGGGTGGGCGTATGCGCAGAGGTTTAATAAAGAAAGCATCATAAAATATTTTTTTTTTAAATTTCGTTTATAACAGGAACGCAGGAAAGCTAACAGTTTATTTTGCTTTCTTTGCTTTATTCAATATTAGCGTTATTTTCGTAAGATCAAGGAAAACCATCTCGCTTCAGCAGCAGCACTGAAACACTAACATCGGTATTTTTTTCTTGGGCTCAAACGCTTAAGGAGTGCGTGAATATAACGTTTATTTATTTCAAGTTTAATTATAGCTCTCAGGAACGTATTTAAATACAAAATACAAATACGAGTGTATTTATTCAACTTCAAATGATTTTACAAATACATTTTGTTCTCATAGACTGGCATCTTAGACTTAAATTTTACTCAGATAAAAAGGTGACGTACCATATATATATAACGCTCTCTCTTTATTGGGTACAGTATCTATTATATATATATATATATATATATATATATATATATATATATATATATATATATATATATATATATAGGGGTGTGCGAATATTGGAAATTTCGAATACGAATCGAATATTTTCCTTATTCGAAACGTATTCGATTCGAAAATTGCATATTCGGAAGTTTCCGAATATTCGGCCAAAGCCGAATATTCGGGAAGAATGAAGAGTATTCGCACAAACTGCGAATATTCGAGCAAGTAACGAATAATCTGCCTGCCACGCATTCCCCTATGAATATGTTTATCCACTGAGGGAGGTGTATGATTCCTGCGCTATCGGTCTGCTCCGTTTCTATTTGTCCGCTGGCAGCAAGACAAGATGAGTTTCGGTTTCTTTTTAACCAAGCCCTTTGATGTGTGTCACTTTTATAGCAATATGTGATGTAATTGCGCATTCTATAAATTGATACAATAAAATAAACCTCAAGAGTGAAATATAAATATAAAATAAATCTCAAGAGTGTTAGCTAATATAAATGTTTGAAAATTAAAGAAAGAAAAAGCTGGGTGCGAGCAGAACGTTGCACTGCCATCGATAGAAACTCCCGCCACCCCCACGCAGTCAAAACGAGGGATGCCGTGAACCTTCCCAGGTTCTAGGTCGACCAAGTTCGACTTTTTCGAACTTTCAACGTGATGTTCGACAAAGGTTCGACTAAAAATCAACTTTGTGTGCATGCACGAAAAAAACAAACAAAACTAGTTGATTCTATTAGGCGGACGAAAAGTGCAATATTTGTTGGGTTTATTGGCATCACTGGTTCACATTGATAACTAATGAAAGCGCTAAAAGCGCATATTTTCGCTTTTATACGGTATAAGCCTTGGTAACCATTCTATAAAATAAAAAATAAACTACCTATAAATTTATTTGTTTCCTAAAATTCGAAATATTCGTGTAGTAGCCGGGCGACACTGTTCATCGAACTTCCTCAAACTTTAGTGAAATTTCGCAAGTTTTCCGAGTGAAAGGGTCTTTCTACTGGCGGAAATGTTGTCACGGCGCGTAGGGAGCGCTTACTTTCTGAACACGTTAAGCAGTTAATTTTCCTACATGATAATTTGTAATGAGTGCATTACTAGAAGTATCTTTAGCCTGCTGCAGCCCAGCAAAATGCAGTTGCATTGATTTATATTAAAAAGGCAATAAAACCTGCAGTTAGCTCTTGTTTTGCAATTTTTCATTACTGGACACATATTCGATATTCGATTCGATATTCGAAGCCCGTTTTTTGGCTTATTCGTATTCGATTCGTATTCGAAAATTTCAATATTCGCACACCCCTAATATATATGCATGTATGTATATATATACAGGGTGTTTTTTTAAGCTTAACAGAATTTTTAAAAACAAACCATGAAGGCTAGGTTAATGCGGTCTGCGCAGGTGAGTTATACGGCCAGGGGGACATAATATAGGAGGCTAATCGTAACGATCAGTCGGCTAATTAGTTAAAATTCGTTAATGAACTTTTTAATTAATACAAATAGACATATAGTTCCAATTAGAAACTTGCTCAGCGTCATCGAAAACCACTAAATCAGTAATTTTTATAACGACTTTGAACGCGTGAGAAGCGTAGTAGTGCACTAAAGTTACCGGTCGTGGAGCAGGTACAAGGCTGGGGCTAGATAAGAGACGGAAAGATTGCTTGGGCGCCTTATCTCAACCGCTAGCTTTGTACGTGCTCCATGAGCGCTAAATTTAGTGCACTACTACGCTTCTCATGCATTCAAAGTCATTATGAAAATTACTGATTTAGTGGTTTTCGATGACGCTGAGCACGTTTCTAATTGGAACTATATGTCCATTTTCATTAATTAAAAAGTTCATTAACGAATTTTAACTAATTAGCCAACTGATCGTTACGATTAGCCTCCTATATTATGTCCCCCTGGCTGTATAACTCACCTGCGCAGACCGCATTATTCTAGCTTTCATGGTTTTTAAAAAAATTCTGTTAAGATTAAAAAAAGCACCCGGTATATATATGCATGTATATATAAATGCATGTATGCATACATTAAGGCATCCATGCATACATGCATAAAATACATTCATACATGCATACATGCATATAATACATTCATACATGAATAAAATACATTCATACATGCATTCATACATACATGTATGCATGTATGCATGGATGCCCGGATCAGCGGCGGGCGGCAGCGCAGACGACCAAGTCGAGTTGCGGGACGCGTTTGGTGCACGTATTGATTAATGGCGTCGGTAGCAGCGTCGGAAGGTGCAGCTGACCAGCGAAAGAAAGCAGACGATACGTGGACGAAATCCGTTGGCAGCAAAAGCACCGTCGTTACGCAGACGCGTTTTTTAGAGCGCAGCTCTTGGGCGCCCGTTTCCGGGTTACGCCGTCGCCGTCGGCGTAACCGCGCGGTGCATTATGGGACGCGTGACGTCACTGATGACGTCATCAGTGACGATGACGATGCGGATGCCGATGACGTCATCAGTGACGTCACTGATGACGTCATCAGTGATGATGACAATGCGGATGACGTCATCAGTGACGCCAATGATGACGTTATCAGTGATGATGATGGTGACGATGCGGATTCCAATAACGTCATCGGCATCGTCGTCATCATCTCTGATGACGTCACTGATGACGTCATCGTCACGTGACCCCCAGTACCCTTCCCTCCTCCTCAGGAGCTGCTCTCTAATTCGGCATTACAGGGAGTTGTAAACAGCTTTCATTTTTTTTAACTTAAAGTATTGCTTTTATTGTGCGCATTTATTAACCAAATGTACATTGCAAAAAAATAATATTCATTTTAATAAACCCCGGTGGTCGCGAGCCGTCTCGATAAGGGGTAGTGCCATCTATTAATACGAGCGCCTAAGCCGCCCCGACTACTTGACTTGGTCGTCTGCATCGCCGCCTGCCGTTGACCCTGGCAAGTTTCTTGGCCCTATTTTCTACAGAAAGGGGGCTACGCTTTTTAAGTTTACAAGAAAGAGCAGACCTGTGAAATACACCTTTGACGAAAAGTTTAGATTGCTACGTGCAGGCGTCGATTTTTACGGTCCATTTTAGATCGAGCCTGGTGACTTGGACACCCTATAATACTAAGAATCAATTGCTTGAAAATAATGTTGCAGCTCTAAAGATGAGGTCAATCAGGTCGACTACTCTGTCGTCAGGTCGACAGAGTCATCTGTGATTTGAGATCCAAAGTTGAATTTCTCAAATTAGAAATGGCTCTGCCGCCCTGAGTGCACTCTATCTTATCGCATCTTTTCTCCTTTCTCTCTTCTAAGTTACTTTCCCTCTTCCTCAATTTTCCCGCCTTTAATCGGTTGCTCACTTTTGGAATTCTTATATGTCCGTGGCTAGTTGAAATATGTGGTTGTGTTGTTTTCGTCCTAGAAGTTTGTGCTTTCTTTAATCTATTTATTTGCTTCCGATTAAATATATTGTACAATATTGTTTTTTGTGTGCAGTGTCTGCTCAATGTGTGTAGTGTACTGTGCCTTGGTGATCTTTAATAGTATAATTTTCTGGGGAGGGGTGATCCTGTGAAGCTGAGTTTCAGCTTTTTTCCCTAAACCTCTCCCATCGCTTTGATGGGAAATAAAGGTATTATCGCTCT
>JAZHYW010027482.1:0-48829 GCA_037355805.1 Ixodes ricinus | reverse complement strand
GAGCTCCTTTGATTGCTCACAATAATGTGTCTGATGCGCTAAACGGACTCTCGCATGGCACTGAGAGTGGATGGCTGGGACACGTATAACCTTCTCTATATGTTTGGAGTTACAAATCTTGTCCCCACAGTTTACTTTAAGTCAAATTTTCACCTGAATGTTGCCTTCGTACAGGTGTACTCGTCCACGTCAGCGTGGTAAAAACGTTTAATTTTTACATTTACAGCGAAGCTGTTATGTGTTAGGATTTGGAAAAAATGTGTCCGTGGATGTTAACAAAAAAACTCCCGTTTAAACGGCGCGCCTTAATTTCGATTGGTCGTGGCAAGTATAAATAAAAGAAGGGGCAACCCGCGTGAGTCAGCCTTCCTTGGCGTTATTAGATAGTGAGGTTCTGATACCTTGTTTTCATCTACGGTCACCGACTTACCTCAGCTAAGAGTGCGCTGTGACGAGGTTGAGGGCAGAACGCGCCGATCTAACCTTCTTTTCTTTTGCTTCCGCGATGCTAATAAAAAGACTTGGGCTCAATCGAAAAAAAAAACGGTCCTCGAGATGTGCCTCGAAAATTTGGTTTAGAACTTACAACGTCGTGTATTGCAGGATCTCATCGCCTTTATGTATGTATGTGTCTTTATTCAATCACTACAGCAATTCGCCGTAACTTCGCTGTAAAACCTAAAATAGCTACGAACCAATGGCTGTGTTCTTTTTTCTCTTGACGTAGTTATTTCCTAGCGACGTTATCAGTTGCCGTTTGGACTCGCCATGGGTAGGCCGTGCGTTGTTCGCTCTGAAGAGGAAGGGCGCGCCTACAAGGGATCGCCGGCACGCTCAACAGCGCGAATGTGTGCGAAAGCGTCGAGAAGCCGAACGCGCAGCGGCCCGACGTGGTGCGGCCGATGGTGTGGGTCCATCGGCTTCCATTGATCCTCCACTCACCGACGAAGAACGTGACCGTCTAGAGCGTCAGCGGCAACAGGAGCGGGAATGTGAACGTCGTCGCCGGGTGAAAATGACCGACGAAGATCGGGCCGCCGATGCCAAGCGGAAACTAGTAGCTTTTGTCGTAAAGATAACAGCTTCGCCGGTCCTCCATCTTCACGTAAAGTGGATGGGCTCTACAATATTTTGTTTGTCAAAATTTAATTTATTAACCGGTTAAAAAATAATCGCGATTAAAGTATTAATCGATTAGTTGTTTGGTTAATGTATCAAGTACCCAGCCGTATTAATAAGTATAAATAAACTCTGCTCACACCGATACCTTGATTCGCGATTGGTCGCGCCGGGAAATGCCGTTGGCGATTTCTTGGTGACCACCTGCTGTTTTTCGGTACTTTCGTCTGGCAAACTTATTTTACTATTCATAATCCAGCTTAGTCTAGGATCCAAATCCCAACCTTAGCATGCTGACATTAAGAATACTACGAACGTGGCCACTTTTCCCCGGAAAGCAGTTGGACGGCTAAACTTCATTTCAACTTAAGTTCGCATACGGCCGACGCTACGAGCGTTTGGAACCTCAGATCAAACGTATCATGGTACGTACTTAATAAATTTACTTTTAATTGTTAAGTTGCCTGCCTCTTCGCCATCGATCCGCTCAGGATCATCGGCCGACCCCGAGAATAACGTTTGGAGCAACTTTTCTGCTGCATCTCATCTGAAGAGCTTGTATGTGTAATTGGCAATATTACACATTGACTTACTTCGTCCCACACTGACTGTAGTCGCGTACTACCTTAGTGTTGTGTCTAAATGGGGCCTAGAAGCAACAATTCAGAGATCGATACGGGAGGAATGTGCATCTGACCAGCTTGAGGTGTCTAGCATTCATCATATAAGCGTGCAAGCTCGGAACGTACTCAACTCAGTCTGCAATCATGCAGCTAAACATGCTGAACGTTATTTTTGTTTGTTGTTTATAATTACAGATATCTAAACCGTTGACTTGCGTTGGCGCTGAGAAGGACTTTTCAATAGTCGATCCCAGAGACTTCGATAAACTTGTAGAGAAGCGTGATTGGAATACTTTCCTCCTAACTATCGCCAGATGAGTGTTATGAACAGTTGGCAGCTCAGTCTAACATTTTAAAGAAGGTGGCTACGCATTGTAAAAATTGAGCAACGTAAAAAAGACCAAAAATAGATGTCAAACAGAAGTATTGGCAGCCATCAAAGAAAAATGCGTCCTATGGGTTCAGTCGAAACGCTCCCCGGTAAGACTATGCTACGGTTGAAATTTAAAGTATAGAAACAAAGTTGATGCCATGATTCGCCAGGCAAAACGCATGCACTTCCGATATAATTTAAGGACGCTATTTTTGACCGGCGAAAAATAAATCTTGGTCACTCATCAACAATCTCCATGGTACAAAGAATTGCGCTACACATGATAGCTACCTTCTCTCGCCAATTTCCCACTGATTGGCTGAGTATTTCTAATGATTTTAACAATTTATTTCTTTTGAGTGTCAGGTATTGGAGGACACCACCTATATTCATGTATTTTAAACAGTAATGTTTTAGACTCGGCTTATCTTCCTCTTCTCTCAGAAGAATAGCTCAGTTAAATCCTTTTTAACCTTAAGCCCAAGAAATTTCCAAGTACCGACGGTATTACAGTTAATGACTAGCGCAGATATTTCGAAGGAATTATAGATGTTATTTTTCAACTTTAGTCACGTTACATTTAATTGTGGCGTTCTGTTAGCAATGAAAACGGTAAATTCTACTGCCCAGGGAGGCACGCAAAAGACGTAGAAAATTATCGACCTATTTTCATTCTACCTTGTTTTGCTGAATATCTGTGGCTAACTTTGAATAACTTGTTAGATAAACACCAGACTCTTTATTAGTACGGATTAACACAAGGCCGAGATACCCCAATGCTCCTCGAAAACTTTTCTTACATGAGCAGTTTAGCCTTTGAACGGAGCAAGCTGCTTGCGCACTGTTCTTGTATCGTCGCAAGGTGTCTGAGAGTGTTTTCCCACCGTATTTTGGTTATCTAAACTTTTAAGGTTAAGCTTTAGATATTCTTTCAACTGCTTCTGAAGAAAACACTTTCTACAGGATATTCGTCAATGTGCTTCATATGAAGGGTGTCAACGCGCACTGTTCTTTATTCGAAGCTTGTGTTCCCCAGCTTCGTTTGAAGTATAATATTATCTAACATTTATGTCAATGACCTGGTACCAACATCTTTATTTCAATATGCTGACAAGACCGTTATTCTTTTCAGAGTGTCCAATTATTCAGATGCTATCTCGTCTTTACAAACTGTGGCAATTAAAACCATTTAATGGTTTAAAGCTAATTTAATTAAAGTGAATTAATCCAAAATGCCAGTTATACGAATCGTTCGGAGCGTCGGGAGGCTCTTCTTGTTCGTTTCTCTCATTCCGGCCGCTGGAGTCGTCACCGCAACGCAGCAAGCACCGTTCACGACTCGGGTAAAAAAAAAAAGATGCCGGTCGGTTCGGCGACTGACCTCGCCAACCCAGCCAAATGTTAGGCTTAGGACAGCAGTCTGCTTCATTTGAGAGGTTGAACCAAATCATTTTGAGGACTGCTCACAATGGTAAGCGATCGTGAATGCTGTAAACTACGCATGCTAGTAAATTTTTGCGATCTGCGGGCAGACTAGCTACTGTTGTGACCGCGAGCAGACGAAATGATTTGGTTCGACGGCACTCAGCGTGAACGATCGTTCAAGTTCAAGATGACGGAGACACACCAGATACCTTTACGGTAGTTCAGATACTTTTTACTCTATCTAGCTTCACAGTTCTTAAAATTCCGACCGGCAAATGTTACGTCGGGTGTCTTGTTCACATCAACCGCACGCCGAAAACACGAGCCGCCACGGATTTACACGTTGCAGAATGTTTCACATGTTTAACAGAAGATGTCGCCACCGGTCAAACACAATCATCAGAATGTTTCACATGTTTACTAGAAGATGGCGCCACCGGTCAAACACAATCATCATCATCGTTTACACGGTTGCGCCAGTTTCACGATTCGCTAAAATATATAGAATTTCTTCGTACGGTTTCACAGAACGGGCCAACTGCACCGTTCGTGATTTCAGAACCGTGTGCTCGAGAAACGACTCGCTAAAACTTCCTAATGCCTCGTTGTACTGTTCCCACTAAAGTGAACTCAACGTAGGCTTATTGCTTGCTACAAGCGCAATTGGGGTAGCTGCGTGAACCACAATTCAAGAAGCATCGGACTCGTGTGAGCCTTCCTTGTTTTATCTCGGGTTCGACCGTTGGACAATAGACCAATTGCTATATTACCCAAGCATCAAAGGAGAATCAGGGATTGGTGTTCCATGCGCCTCACGCACGCATGCCTTCCCTACGTATAAAAAATTCGCAAGTAAATAACCTGAAATAAAGCGTCGCTGACCCGAACGCGCGTGCAAAAGATGCCATTTGTTTTAGGTACGCTTCCCTTATAGAAAAGTTACTACATGCGTGAGGCCAGCACGTGCGGCAGCGTGGAACACCAAACCCTGCATTCTCTTTGATGCTTGGGTAATATAGCAAAAGGTATATTGGCGTCTCTGAACGTTGTGCATCGAAAAGCAGCGGAGCAGACACGTTGGGACTCGGCGGGAGCCGGCGGCGTTCTGATTCATGTGCGAGTGTAGTTAGATCGTTCAGTATATTAGGCTTGCACGTGACGCCATCGTATGGGGCTGGTGGTCAAATTGGTTCATTCTTACTTGTTTTTGATGAGAAAAACAAATTATATGGTGCGAAATGCATGTTGTAGAAGGTACGTGCTCAGCGCCTAGGCCACCATAATGGCCGCTGATGGGACGTCCGTGCAAGTCATGCATAGATTGTGTTCGACCTGACTTAGCTCATTCAAACCCTAAGCTGTACACATGGCCTGCTCGAACTTAACCTAACGAAAGTTATCACAAGAGATCTAGAGAAACACTAAGTTACTTTTATGATCAGGTTAGCGCCCTTATGTTCATTGGCGCCAAGATTGTCATAGGCACGGGGTATACGGGGATTAAATATTTAAAAAAAATATGGTTGAATAAGATATACGGGGATTAAAGATAAAAATAAAATAAAAGATGTGATGAGTTGAGAACCTTAGGCTGTATGTGTAAAGGTCGGGCACTGTTTCTCGGTTCTAACGCAGGTGACTTGGGACACTTTGACGGCGACGGTAAAGTGTACATCGTGGACCGAGTCAAGGACCTGATAAAGTGCATGGACCAGCAGGTGGCGCCAGCCGAACTCGAAGACCTGCTCATGACGCATCCGCTCGTGGTCCAGGTGGCGGTGGCTGGGGTGCCGCACAACCCTTACGGGGAGGCAGCCAGAGCTTTCGTCGTGCTCTCGGAAGAAGCCGCTCACGTGCCCTTGGAGCGCATCGTCCAAGAGTTAGAGACGCTTGTTGCCGGTAAGTAGACGTGTTGGCACTTTCGAATGGCAATAGCGTACGGCCAAGCTGTTTCGATGGCGCCCTCTCACGGTTCCCCCAAGTGACGTCCCTACGAATGCTTGTCTCACCGGGACATCACAAATGGTGAAGTCTGGAGTCACCGCATTCTTAAACAGTCATTGTGGACATCCTGGTATTACTCTTATTTCCGTCAATGAAAGAAAAATGAATCCCACCAAAAACGTCATAGGGAGTGCACAGTGTACGGACAATCGTGCAAATCTGACCACAGCTACGCTTTCGGTGGCGCACAAGCCGCCAATAAAGATTTCGCGTAATGCGCAGCGCCGTCCGCGGCACCGAAATGAATGCCGGGAGGTCTAGGTACAGACCGGTGTTAGCGCTCTCTTTAGTGTCACGTGGTAGATGCTGCGGGGAGAGGAGGAGCGAACAGGACTTGGCACGCGGCGTTTTGTAATATTCGTTTTTGCTCAATCGAAGCACCCCATTCGCCCGCCAAATTGAATAACTTGTACATTTGGCACTTTCAAAATCTTTCAATGTACTATACGGGAAAAATGAAATGCGAACAGAGGAGCGCGTGGCTTGCCGTAAAGGCTGCGCCACCTGGAAGTGAGCCTAGGGGCGAGGGTGCGTGGCCTACTCCGATGTGTTCACGCCCTTCGCTCGGCGCTCCCCAAGCTTCGGCAGTGCGCCTCTCAGTGCGCTGAAAGCTGTCACCGCTATCTTTGTCTGCTCGGCGCGTGGGCCGAGCTTCTTCGCACCGCACGCGCTGAGCCAGCAAAGATAGCGGTGATAGCTTTCAGCGCACTGAGAGGCGCACTGCCGAAGCAGGGAGCGCCGAGCGAAGGGCGTGAACACATCGGAGTAGGCCACGCACCCTCGCCCCTGAGCTCACTTCCGGGTGGCGCAGCCTGTACGGCAAGCCGCGCGCTCCTCTGTTCGCATTTCATTGTTCCCCGATAGTACCTATTGCAAAACGTGCGACGCTGTCCGCGGCGCATAAACGAATGGCGGGAACAGTAGGTAAAACCTGTTATAGCAGACAACGAATGCGACGGAGGATACGCAGGAGAACAGGGTGAGGGCAAGCGAGGAATTGCGCTACTGGACTTCGCGCACGGCCATTTGGGATTTTGCTAAAGGCCTATTCAATTCGTTTCCCGTAATTTCCTCCATCATAGACTCGACGCCTCGTCGACACCACCCAGACGAGGAGGGCCTTAGTGCTTGTTCCGTCACGTCACCAGATGGAGGCCTGGTGACGTGACGTAACTTCCTCTGTTATGTGCTGTGACCGGAACTGAAACCTTAATGTTGCCACAGGCTGTAATCGTTTTACCATTAGAAACAATAAAAGGTTTGGTGATGATGATGATGATTTTGAGGTTCTTTTTCAATCGCGGCAGTTCGAAGTGCATTTAAACCTAGACAAGAAAAAAATCAGCAGAACCCATCCTTTGGGAATGATTATCTACGTTAATGCGAATAGCATCAAACGGTGCGGAGTTATGCGCGTTCGTCAGGTGGCCGGCACACTCTAGATACGCCAGCCCACTCTTGAGGCGATTCTAAATTTGTTGACACTTTCACAGCCCTGCGCACGATCTCCGCAGCCCAGCACGTGCGTTTGTGTCACTTAGGAAGGCGAGCAAAGCACGCGCCATACACACAAACACTCAAAATGGTACCGACCAGACTTTCTGGCGTCTCAGCTAGTCTCAACCAACGGTACTCTAAACGGTTGTTTATATCTTTACCATAGGACGCGCTTTACAGCGCTGTCACGCTACCGGTGCGCGCGCGTTCCATGCACGAGGGCTCATTCCGCTCTCGTGAGGCTGAGCACGGCCGCTACATCACCCTCTCCCGAGCGCGGGAGAGGGTGAGCTAGCGGCCGTGCTCAACCTCACGAGAGCGGAATGAGCCCTCGTGCATGGACGCGCGCGCACCGGCATGTGACAGCGCTGTAAAGCGCGTCCTATGGTAAGATATAAACAACCGTTTAAGTGCGTTGAATGACTGCCTTCATAGCTCTGTGGTTAGCGCGTCTGCCTGCTGATCAAAGGGTCAACGGTTCGAATCCCAGCCGGCGCCGGTCTTTTTTATTTATTTATCGACCCGCGGCGTAAGAGGTTAGATAGCCAGATAGATAGATAGATACATAGGCGAAAAGTGCGTGAAGTATCCAAAGAATGCTATCCGCATTAAAAAACTTAAGCTTTTATTGCTTTTGTGTCCATACCCACCGATTTTCCAGTTGCCTTTTAGTCGTTTTGGCTGAGTCCTTGCACTGCTCGCCGCGCTTGCCGGGCCTTGGCATCACCCCAACTGCTGCCGTGTCGGTAATCACCCCTTGCGTTGTCCCAGATGTTTGGAATACGAGTGCTTTTGCCAGCAATTGATCATGGCGTGGGACTCTCCCAGGCTACTGCCCGCTCTTTTGGTCTGTTGGCCAATCCACTGGGTGCTTTGAGTGCAGACTTGAACGTGAGAGCACAATGTGCTCGATGGTTTCGGGTGATAATCTACATGCCCGGCATGATGTTGATTCTACACCTCTGATCGAAGCGCTCTCTGTACACCAACGTTCTCAGCCCTCCAGCACGTCCTTTAAAGAGCAGGCAGCTGCCCAGGCCATTGTCGTACAAGGTGTTCTCCGTCGATATTTCTTACTTCCAGACGCTGTAAAGCTTCAGGGTTGACTTCGACTTGGCCACTTCTGCCCATTGCAAAACCTCCTCCTCACGCTCTCTATTCCGTATACGCACCTCCATTTCCCACTTCTGCTTTGTAGTGGCAGCCATGGGCACAGCGTGAAACCCATAGTTCTTTTCCAACTGTTACAGTCGCTTCTTCTACTTGGTCTGCGCTCCTGTCAGAGATTTATGCACAAACAGAATCTGGACTACCCTTCGGTCCACGAGTCCCACCCGTTTTCGGAAAAATGTTCGGCGCCATCTACCGGCAAATCAAAAAACTTTTTTGATGGCCACCTAAAAAAAAATGTTTTGATGGCCACATAAAAACAAAACAAAAATTTTTTTCTCGTATTTTTTTTGTGCAAATGAAGAAGCAAAACAAAATTGCGGCGTATTGACATTGAAACGCTCGGTCACCCCCGACTTTACACTATTACTGACGGCCGATACCTTCATGCTGGCGCTACCTAAAATAGCAAAAGACCGCGTCTGCTACAGCCAAGCTTAGTACACAGGCCAGTGCTTCCTAAACTCTGCTACCCTGCGACCCTGCGACCCTTCAAATATATAAATTATCATGTCAAGCCCCCTGCCTCGTCGCAATGTCAGAAGATTTTTGACATGAATGCATGAACATTACTTCACATATTCGACGTTAATTTTTCGTTTGGTGGTTTAATAGAGTCAGAGCGAATCATCTGAGCCAGAAAGCATCGTGCAAAAATAAAATGATAGACGCATGCCAGCAGGACTGACTGTTCTTAATGACTGAAGTTTGCTTGTCTGATTAGAGCAGTATCTCAAACCTGTAGGGCTAGGCTTGGAAGCCGCAACTCGCAGTTCCTGCCCGATGTTGAAATGCGACCTGTACTTTGTTTTTATTGACGCCACCGCAGAGAAGCCTATTTCGTTTTTCTTTTTTCGAGTTGCAGAGCAGTTTCGTGACCTTCCGCTTAATCTGTTGCGATCCCTTTTGGCGTTGCGACTGCACCGCTTAGGAAACCCCGGCATAGGCAACCCCGGGGAAAAAAAACAAACAGTCTCCAGGATTGCGCGGTGTCTCTGGAGGCTTCGTAGAACAGCTTTTTTCCACATTGCAGAAACTTCGGCCCCTCACAAGCACCTGCATGGTGGAGTCCAGTTTCTCAGTGAACTACCAAAGTCAGAGTCCGGAAAGTACCTTCGGAGAGAACTCCGAGACTTCTACCTCAGATCGATCTCCTAGTGCAGCATCTGCGAGCTTCTACTGCGACGAAAGCAAGTTGTTGATAACACGGAGCTTTATGGCTACTTGCACTTTCCTTGTACTATTTGTCGCTCAAATAAATTGAACATTTTTTTAAAACGCTGAATGTGTTTCACCGGCCGTTCTTTTATATAAAAAGCATATTATGTTCGTTGGTCACACTCGACTATCACGCTTAACAGTTTGGTTAAGCGTGATGTCGCTCATGTGACCCTAGCCAGAGTCACATGATGCTATCTTGCTCGAGATTTCATCAACCGCGACGTCGGTCACCTCAGCCTCCACCATGCCTTTGTGGCCGCACGAGTGACGCCACAACTGCGAAATCTCAAGTAAAATCGTACCACGTGAGTCAGGCTTTATACATAGTTGAAAGTTTAATAAACGGAACACCCTGACGTCACGTGTCGTTATGCATACAGCACATGCTCGGCTTGTTCGCAACACATGCTGCGCGTCATCCGAGTTCATCAAATAAATAATATCGAGACACCCTTTTAAATTTTGTCTAATTTTAGCTGGCAGGAAAAGGAAGCTATAAATCTACGAATGCATGCTTTTTTTAGAATTTCAATTCAAAGCAAAATTGAAATTCTATTGCGCGTAATACGTCAATTGCACAAGTAATTTTGTTTAGAATATGTATTCCGACGTGTCTCGTGCCAAGCGTTCAAGTGGCTGTAAGTTGGTCACCGGGAACGGTCTGACTAGCCGAGGCCATGAGACGGAAATCGCTTGAATGACTCTATTAACGTTTTATCTTTCCTGTCGTTCTCAGTCATGTGGGTTTCGTATCTGGTATGCGGGACGAATACAACATAAAGCATTTTAACCTGGAATATGCGAGAAAATATAGGTGAGGCAAAACAAGAATGTTTGACAATCACGCATTTTTCGTAAACACCTTCCAGCGGCGTGGAGAGGTCAAAACGTCGATTTACCGCCTAAAAGAAGTGACAACATTCAAGATAGCCGTGCCGTTGTGAAAAAGGTATATAGGTTTGCAACCGATTAGAAATTTCGATGTCGGGCAAGTGTCGCAAGAGGCTCTCTATACTCGGTTACACATATAAGTACGACCGTAGCCGATGTTATGATTCAATGGAGCCGATCAGGCAACGTCAAAAGCACCTAGTAACGGCGCTGGTCATCTTCGTGCATCTGCTATTATCAGAAAAATCGATTGCAGAATTACATTGCTTTTACTTTGCGTGATTGGTTTATCCGTTGGCAGCAAACACACAGAGAAGACAAGCGCCGCAACGATACGCTTTTGGCGAGGCTTGATTCGAAAGTTTCAGGGAACCGTCTTTTGCACATCCGATACGGCACGATGGGCACTCCGGTACGAACTGCGCATGTGCGAGTCTTCATGCGGTAGCGCATGCGTAGTTCGTGTACCGGAGTGCCCATCGTATACCGTATCGGATGTGCAAAAACGCTTCCCTAACACTCTCTACTGTGTCTAGACTTTTTTTTATATGATGTATTAGCAGTGTGATTGCTAGCTTTACGTGCATCCGTTGTCTTACCAACACTTTGGCGTACTTTTGTAAGCAACGACTGTTTGTCTGCGTCTTTTTGCGAGATTCGAGCTCAAGTATTTTAGAGTCGTTTCTTCGAGTGACCTGATCTTTCTAATCAAGCTTAACACATAGTCCAGGCAGTACTTGTTTTGCATTTCATTCCACATATTCCAGTCGTTGAAGCTGCAAATGTTTAACATTGTAATTACACCTAGCGTAAGAAAAAGGCACGGCACTATAAGTTTTGTACGCAGTGTCTTAACCGTGCAATCGCGACAGAGATATTTGAAACGGTAATTTTGACAACTCCTTCCAGCGTAGAATTGCGAGATTGTAGAAGATATATAATATTATGTTTATACATTACAATTATACATAACAGAAACATCAACTGCCACACCTTACGCATTCGTTTTAACTATGGAGCGCCATCAAGAGATGCTGCTGCCACATCTTGCATTTTGGTGTTTTTTCTTTTTTTAGATTGATTGTTCTCTAGGGTAAAACGCATTACCTCAGGAGTTTTTCACTTAGATTTCAATAAGACACTCAACGATGATTTATTCTGTATTCTATTTCTTTCCCGTTTTTACACGAATTCTGAGTTCAAGCATTGCAATATGATTGGTAGACTAATGACTGCTTATGTAAGCAACATACAAGCATACTTGTTTCTTTTAAACAGTTCTTTTTAATGCGCCCGCCTTATCTTAATGGGAAATGTTAATTGAAATATGTATCTTGTTGATCTTTGCTATAAGTTATATTTGTTTTTACCCCTGCATAGACCAGTTCAAAAGGACTGCAGTATGCAGGCTTGGAAAATGCTGCGGCCTCCTCCTTTGTCCCTCGTTGGCTGCACATGATTGATTGCGCTGCCGCTTCTACCGCTGCTTCCTACGCCTCTCCTAGAACTCCAGCCACCATCGCTGACACTAGCCACTATTTTCGGGTCTCTTGCGGTCGAAGTAGTACGGTGCGAAAGAACGCGTCATCGACTATACGAGGGCTGATCATTTAATTCCGGGACTGATTTTTTTGCGAGTTGACGAGTAGACTTACAAGCTAGTTAGTCTTGTCTCCTTCGAAGTATTGTCCTTGTGCTTGTATGCACTTATTCCAGCGTTCCTGCCACTGAAGAAAGCACCTCTGGTAGTCACTTTTTGTAATGGCCCTCATTTGTCTCGTCGCGTTGGCTTGCAGCTCTTCAACGTCGTCGAATCGACGACCTTTCATTGTTTTCTTCAGTTGCGGGAACAAGAAGAAGTCGCATGGAGCAAGGTCAGGGGAGTACGGAGGGTGTGGGAGGGACGGAATGTTGTGTTTCGCCAGAAATTCATTTGTGGCCACAGCTCTGTGAGCTGGGGCATTGTCATGGTGTAGGATCCATTTGCCGGAGCGCCACTTCTCAGGGCGATGTCTGCGCACAGCGTCGCGGAGGCGTTGCAGGACTGTTTTGTAGAATTCCTTGTTTACTGACTGGCCTCTAGGGACGTACTCATGATGAACGAGCCCGTCTATGTCGAAGAACGCAATCAACATGGTCTTGACGTTGGACTTCACCTGCCGCGCTTTCTTCGGTCGAGGAGATGATGGAGTTTTCCACTGGGAGGACATTTGCTTTGTTTCTGGGTCATACCCGTAAACCCAGCTTTCGTCACCTGTGATTACGGAGGACATAAAGTTTGCATCGTTTTGGACTCGCTCACGGAGGTCAGTGCAAATTGACACGCGATCATCCTTCTGCTCCACCGTCAGGAGACGGGGCACAAATTTCGCTGACACACGTCTCATTTGCAAATCTTCAGTCAGAATTTTCTGGCACGTACCGAATGCTATGCCAACATCCTCTGCAACCTCTCTGATTGTCAGACGTCGGTCAGCGCGAATGATTTCTCGCACACGTGCCACGGTCTCCTCGGTGTGGGAGGTGAACGGGCCTGCCTGGACGGGGGTCGTCTTCAAAGGATTGGCGTCCATTTTGGAAACGGGAATACCACTGAAATGTCTTTGATCGACTTAGGCAGGACTCTCCGAAAGCTGCTTGCAACATTTCGTACGTTTCAGCACCAGTTTTTCCAAGACGGAAACAGAAATTGATGCACACACGCTGCTGAACTTTCTCCTCCATCGTGAAATGCGACGCACACTGCAGGTAGACGTTCACTTAAAGGCTTCCACAGAGCGAATGCGGGGAGATAATGGCTTCCAGTTATGCATTTACACTTGCACAGAGTTGCCATCTGTCCTGCCTTGTTGCCACTTTGCTGCCAATTATAGCTTCCCCGAAAAAAATCAGTCCCGGAATTAAATGATCAGCCCTCGTAGTGTGCTTAACGTCCGCTCCCGGCCATACATCCAGTGCGGTCCCGATGTGGCAACAAAATACGCCAGAGGAGCTGGCGTGTCACGTTGTCGGACGTCGTGTTTCTTTGCGGTTGGCACAAGAACTCCCGGTCAAAAAGTACGGGCGAGTGCGAGTGTCGCTGCCGCCGTTCAGCCCCAACTCGTGGCTACCGTATAGCTTCCGTGTACTGTCGAGCTGGAGAGCGACCTGCAGCGAACGGCGTCTGCCACATGCACCTCCGCTGCAGTGACGCCGCCAGGATCGCAACGGTCGACGACCACGTGCCACTTCTATGACGTCATCAGGCGGATATCGAGAGACCACTTTTTAGGTCGTGGTAAACACGCCAGCCGGAGACGTGTTGCATGCACTGCGCCGGTTACCGCACCATTCTCACCGAAAAAGATTTCCTGGATTGCTGCCTCCGCAGAAGGCTGCTCAAAGGTTCTGCCTTTTGTAGTGCATTTGCACAGCACGTTTCTACGCAACCACGAACAATGCCAAACAATTGTCTTTCACGTGCCGGAAACTGCAGCTTGTTATTGAGACGGAAGAGACCCCAGCCTCAGGTGGTTTCCAGACGTTGAAGAGATTCAAATTGCAGGTTTGTGGTAACTCCATCTAATCTTGTGGCAGTTCCCAGCCCCAGATGGTTCCCAGAAGTTGAAGAGATTCAAATTGCAGGTTTGTGGTAACTCCATCTAATCTTGTGGCAGTTCCCAGCCCCAGGTGGTTCCAGAAGTTGAAGAGATTCAAATTGCAGGTTTGTGGTAACTCCATCTAATCTTGTGGCATTTCCCAGCCCCAGGTGGTTCCCAGAAGTTGTAGAAATTACAAGAGCAGTTTTGGGGCGACTGTACTTCATGTATACAAGGAACACCTCATGAAAGGAACATTTTTGAGTAAAAACGTGTACACATCATATAAGTGGCGCAATTGCGCATAAAAATATAAATATAAACAACGCATAGATCATTCACACAATATGGAATTCTTCAACATCTGCTTAAATATAGCTACAAATACAGAATTGAGTGGTAGAGTGGCAAAATACAGCTTGTTGTTGAGTTAGGTGTTAATCCACGATTGCAACCATACTGGAGCTAGCTTTGATTTAGCCTTAAACAGGGAAGCATGCCTCAATCGAAAACAGTTGGCAGGCCACGAAACACCTGCGCCGAAAGCTGTGTGTGTGTGGCTCTACCGGCCACACAACGGAAATGTGAAAAAAAAGACAAGAACAAAGCATAAGAAATGAGAGTCTGGAGGGAGGATTCCGAGACACTTGAAGAAGAGTTGGTCAGCTGCTAAGATTTAGAAAAGAAAACAAGAGATAAAACTGCACAAAAGAGGACGTAGCAACGCTAGATGCCGCGTCGTGTCCCTGGATTGTCTGAGACTGGAGTTTGCGTGTGCCGCGTTCTTTATCAAAACGCAATTCAGCATATGACGGTCTGATTGAAAGATCAAAAAACAACTGAAACCCTTTTTTTTGGCGTGTTAGTTTTCGCCAGCAAATCTGGCCTATTTCTCGGACAGCCTGGATGAAAAAAAAAAAAAAAAGAAGAGCTGAAACGGTTTTTAATGCGTTTGCATTAGAACGCTCGTTTTGACGAAAACCCGGTGGTGTCTTTCGTTTGTCAGTTGTCGCGTGCGACGCTCCCATTGGTCCGAAGCGCTGACGTGAGCACGCGTCAACCTCTCCTCTCTCCACAGCGCTGACGAACTGACAGAAACCGCCGTGATTTCGTCAAAACGAGCCCTTTCGTTTTAGACAAAGTCACGCGCACAGCTGGCGCGGAGCCAGAGAGGAGGAGACGCCGCGCAACATTTCCTAGATAACAAAGCCGTAGTGCTGATTGAGATGGCGTCATCAGAGAAGGCCAACGCTGGACACAGATTGGAAACGAGTGCTGCGTCAGCGCTCGGCTTCGAGTCAAGTTTGAGCCGAACGTTGACGCAATCGTCGTGTCCAATCTGCTGCCCAGCGTTGGCCTTCTCTGATGACGTCATCTCATTCAGCACTACGGCTTTGTTATCTAGAGGTGTTGCGCCGCGGCGCTGTGAAATCGCGGGCGTGCTCAGTTGCTGTTGCTGTCGCCGGTTGTTCTTCGCTCTGGGTTTCTTAAGTAGCGGTGTGCAGGCTGTGATGTGTGTGTGTAGTTAAAACGATGGATGCGGTTCATTCCACGAGTGGTATGGATGCGGTTCCTTCTACGAGTGGTACGGATGTGGTTCTTTCGACGAGTGATATTGATGACCGTATCCAAGGGCGTCGACGTACTTTGAGAGGCAGAGCACAAAAAAGGGGTGAAAATAATTATAGGAAGACTCATCGGTAGATTCTCAGCGGACTTGTTGGCATAACCCTTGGGAAAGCCTGAAACGAGGCCAAAAAGCGGCAGCAAAAATAGAGGAAGCAATAAATAAAGCCAAAAGAAAAACGTGAAGGGGCCAGCGTCAGCATTTACCAAGGGGAACGCGTGTGGCGTTTCCAAGAGGTCGTGCTAGCTCATTCCGGAAGAATGCAGCAAATGAATCCCTTTTTTATCGTTTTCAAAGTAGTGCTGTCTTATAATCTATGTACTAAGATGTTAAGGTAGGCTAGTTGTCGTCTGCTTTTTGTGCAGGTTGTGGCATTTGAACGCCGAACGCCAGACTGCTGTCGAGGAGCAGACGACGCTCTTGTTCCCACCGATTGAAGGGAAACAGTGAGTAGAGATGAGGGCAGCTAACCTTTGCATCTACTCACTTTCCTTCCAATTGGATCTTGGCTTTATGACGTCGCCACACGTGCTAACTTCTTTCCTTTTCTTTGCTTCTTCCCGTAAATCTATGTCTCGCCAAAAGGGGCAACCAGTGGGCAGCGTATATTTGGTCCTTCACAGGCCGAAGTTGGTTCTTGATAGGGAGGCTTACCAATTGAGGTCATTTAGTTCTTGTCGAGTGTAATATAGGGTGACATTTTTTTAAATCAAACGAGTTCCAGAAACGTATGCCAATTTTCTTTTTTTCATTACCGTAATTTAAGTTAAGACGATGTTTATTAAAAAAATATACACGTGATACATTTGATTTTACGAACAAAGACAATGATGGTTGGAAATGTGCAAATTATAGTAGTTATAATACTGAGTGTCTTTTTTGTGGCAACCTTAACTGATTTATGTTACGCTGACAATTTTCCTCACAAACTGCTGGAAGCATAAAGGAGGAGTAATAAAATGACTTGTACAGAATGAACTGAATGTAAGTGCGTAAACGAGCTGGTGTAAATCGAACATGACATAAACCCCAAGGCTGCAGGTTAAAAAGACACACAATTTAAAGGTCTCAAAAATGGATTTCCAACCTTGAGACCTTTCAGTCGCTCTCTTTTTAACCTGCAGCCTCGAGGTTTCTAAGTCAAATTTGGGGGTTTTACGTGCCAAACCAACGACGGGCATCTGGCACGCCCCAGCGGAGGACTGAGGATTAATTTCGACCACCTGGGGATCTTTTGACGTGCAACCGAAAGCACGGTTACACGGCGCCTCCTCCGCAATAAGCCTCCGTCAGACTGCGGGCACCTCGGCCGGGATTCGAACCCGCCACATGGGGATCCGTAGGCCAGCGCTCTCGCCTCGGAGCCACCGAGGCGTAGCCTCTAGGTTTCTGTCATGCTAAATTGTAAAACGTGGCGTTGACACTCACTGGCGAAATATATCAGCTTTCATTATTCTTAAGAATCTGAGAAATTTTCACTGCAGGTACTTTGCACGCTCGGTCCAAGGTATGTGGTGTGAAAATATTACATGCAGTGTTTTATTTTTCCTACATATTCAGTCGTAAAGGACTACACAGAAGCAGATACTATTATAAACAGCCATGCACATTTGTTTCCCTAAACAACAGTCTTAGTTTACGATGCAATAATCTATGATGATTGCTTTTAGAGCACACAATTAGTTTCGAGCTCATGAAAATGCCTAAATGACATTATGATCTATGCTATTTGGCACAAATGACATTCAAGATGCCAATCTGGGCATTAAGGTATGAAGAAACGATCCCATACAGGTATCCAAAACAGCCTTACGCTTTAGGAGCATGGCGAGGAATACACTGAGACGACGCGTCGAAATAAGAGCACGGCTTGGAATCTCTTCTCACTTAAATAAATGTCGCGACGTAAATATTGCGGTAATTTGTTTTTCGGGTAGCGTTCATTTTCTGAGATATATCTGCAATCCAGGCACTTCAAAATATTTTATGAAAGTTCAAAGTTACTGGGAGCAATTCCGAAATATGTTTCTATTTCTGATCGACGTGCCGAAATATCCGAATTGGTCCTACTCTCAAAATGTGGTTCGTAACATTTATATTGTGCTATTTATTTTTTTTTGGGTGAAAGATAGATGTATTCCAGACGTGTTATAATTAAACACCTACCCCTCAAAAAAACTTTTTTGAGAGAGTTCAGTGATTTTTTAATTAAAGACCTGTTCACACCTAGAGTACAGCACTAGCTAAGCACTATTATATCCCATTCACACGGCCAGCGTAAAGCCGCAGTCACACTACTAGTACATAAAAAGCAAAAAAAAATCTATTCATTGCAGACATGATGAGCAACTTCGAAGCACGTTTGCGTCATACGTACGCATGCTTCCAACATGTGTGGAGACAGGTCTCACACGTCCAATGTGTCAAGACAATCATAAACAGATCCAACCCGCGCTCCTGGTTCGCGAGCGCATACCACGTGCGAAGGATCGCACACAGACTCGCCGCCGACCATAAAGCTCTCTTAGCTTGTGGTAGGGTTGCCTTGCTGCATGCCCATGCGGGAGGAACAACACGAAGCCGGGGTTTCCATCCCGTTTGGAAATCTTATATCTGGGGCATACCTGGCCATATCAAACATTATATGATTCTATACGGCCTATATACAGCCTTATCCCGAGTATATACAGCCTTATCTGGCGTATATACAGCATTATCTGGCGTATATACAGCCTTATCTGCAAATATAAAGCCTTATCTGGAATATATACAGCCTAATCCGGGGTATATACAGACTTATCTGGCATATATACAGGCTTATTATGAGGTATATCTGGCGTATATACAGCTTCATCTGGCAGCCGAATTTTAATATATAAAAAAGTTTTAAAAAAGTGCTTTGTTAGCAAGCTGAATGACTCATTGTTCGCGAGCTAAATATTACCATCAAATAATCCCAAACTTCAGCATTGGCAAGCTTTAGTTTGGGATTATTTGTGCCAATTTTCACGAGGATTTCAATATAGCCTAAGTATTTCGAAGTGTTAACATTACGCCCAGATAGACAATTTGTTAAATGCCCCAAGCGCCTCGAACCGTACTCAAGGAATCATGGGGACGGTGTTTATTCAGCTGCCTAGTAATCGGAAATTTCGACCAATTTATGGTTACACAGTTTTGAGTTAATTCGGAGTCACCCTGAACATGTGTATAGAACCAAGTACCTGTCATATCACTTTTAAAATTGCTCGCCAATGTCAGTACTGTGCATTCTGTCCAACCTTCAATCTGTATGAGCTGCAAACATATCTCTTACATTATTATCATTCTCGTACAGCTTCAAAGACGCTCATATTAAGTTAGAAACGCTAAAAATGCTATAAACAGCTCCGCTGAATCCGAGCTAAATCTCGGTTTTAGTTGTTGCGATTTCTCGGCTCTTAAGTAATTCCTGCTAAAACAAGAAGCACGAGAATGATAATATTGTAAGAGATTTCTGCGGCTCAGCCAGGTTAGAAGGTGGATCGCATTCACAGTATCATAAACGCTGCCATTGATGAGATATTTTAAAAGTGATATGACAGGTCCTTGAGCCCTATGGGACGCTTGCTCAGGGTGACTACGAATTACACTCGAAACTGTGTAACCATGGAATTTGTCGAAATTAGCGATCACTAGGGAGCTGATGGATCACCGTTCCCGTAATTCTTCGAGTGCGGGCCCGGGCATTTGGGAGAATCGTAGGCAATAAAAAGATATAAAGTGCTGATTTCAGGCTTGTGTCCCTTTGATATGCCTGGCCATATCTGGAATTTCCATACTTAGCCAGATCTGGGATTTCCATACCTCGCCCGGGATATCAGGCTATATCTGGCATTATGAGGCTATATCTGGCAGATATACCATATCAGGTTATATGTGGCCATTTTTTGGAATGGCCATATCTAAAATTTTCAAATCTGGCCAGATATAAATTTTTTGTAAGGGATAACAAGAAACCACATTTATTAGAGTAACTGGATGGGGTTGTTAGTATCAAAGTAAAACATTGCCGTAGCGTTCCAACACGCCCTCCTTTTATTGTCTCTTTCCTCATGCCCTGTTCTGCGTTTCGGACTGTGTCCTGTTTGGGCGGTCGGTAACGGCCCCTGGGCGGGGTGGCAGACACTTGCTCCCACACTCACCCCCCCCCTCCCTGAAGCGTGTGGCATGTCAATGTCTGTATCGTCGTGGTCGTCGTCGGGAGGGAGTCGTCGCAGAAGGTGTGGACGCCGGTGGTGTACGAGCGCTAGGGCGCGCTCCGGGTCGCGGTCGTCCTTGGTGGCCGTTCCCGGAATCGCCGGCAGTTGCAGTTTCCGGTGCCTGTGGAACGTCTTGCCCACTGGCCGCGGTTCCGTGGGGTGGTTCTTGCCGGTTGCCGCCCTCGGTGACTGGGACCGCCACGTGTCCTGGCACCCTGGCGTCCAGATGCCCGGGACTGGTGGTGGCGTTGCCCGTGATCCATCTTCGTGGATCAGAACGAGCAATCGCCATTGGTTACTCTCATGTGTGACCCCTGGCTCTATAATGCATAAAAAACAGTATCTGGGGTGGGCACACGATCGCGCAATATCCCCCCCCCTCAGAAGGGCGATCAGATCCGTGGGATAATATGCGAGATACAACGCTCGAAACTAAAAAAAGAAGAAAAAAAATAGGAAGGATCTTGTCCACCGCTCTACAACTTCTCTCTCAGCCGTCACCGACGTTGCAGGTTGTACCGCCTGTGTGGCGGCGAGGGGGGACCGGGACGTCGTCGGCTTCGGTCCGATATTGCGAAAAACCACCTTCCGGGATGTGGAATTGTTTAAGGTTGGTGACATGAGTTGGTCCTGTGGACTCACCACTGAAATGGTGAATTAGTGTGTATGTAAGCGGGGAAAGCTTTTTGCCTACACGAAATGGACCATCCCACCTGTTGGCCAGTGAGGCCGTGAAGCCCTCCGCCGCTTCACTCAGGGGTGAGTGAGCCTGAGCACCAAGTCTCCCACCTCGAACTGCAGGTCTCGGCGTCCCTGGTTTTACTGATTGGATTGCTGCAGTCTGGCAACGTCAAGGTTCTCCTGGGCTTCCTTGAGGTTGATAGTGAAGCGCTTTCGCAGGTCGTCTGCGAACTTCGTGTAGTTGTGGTTCTGTGACCCGGGCTCTGTCGAACGGAGAGTGTTAGTGAGAGGAAAAGCAAGCTCTCTGCCGCAATTGAACTGGGCAGGGGTGAGCCCGGTTGACCGGTTAACCGTGGTGCGGGTAGCGAAGGCCATTTCTGAGAGCTTCGCATCCCAGTCTTTGTGACCCTCCCTATGAGCAACAAGCATCATTTTAAGGTTTCGATTTACTCTTTCGGTTATATTTACCAGTGGATGATACGGCGAACTCTGTCTATGTTCATTTGCCAGAACCGCGCACGCATCCACGAACACTTTTGCTCGTAAAATATGACGCATTATCCGAAATTAGGCTTGCCCGGCAAACCAATACGTGCGAAAACTTGAAGTAGGCAGTCCCATATTTTCTGCGAATCCAACTTTCGTAAAGGGAACAGCTCCACCCATTTGGTGAAATGGTCTGTTACTACGAACAAGTACTGGTTTCCGCGTGGGCTACGTGGAAATGGACCCATGACGTCACAGCAACAGATCTGCCAAGGGCTCTGGCTTGCGATCGGTTGCATGAGGCCTGGGGTTGACCACCACGCGGCTTCGCTTTCTGGAATGACGGGCAACTACGCGCATACCTCAGTACATCTTGCCGCATGCCGGGCCACGTCGCCATCTGGGACAACTTATCGTAAGTTTTGCTCCTATTGCTGTGTCCGGCTAGGGCAGAGCTGTGCATGTATCTGATGAAGGATTTACGCAACTTCGGATTTATCACTGTTCGAAACGCAGAACTGCTCGGATCATCATCAGCCTGAGGGATGTAGCGCAACAGGAGTCTGCTACTGCTCAGTAAGTAAGAGTTGAAGTGTTCATCACCCTTGGTGTTGACTGGGCTGGACGCTGCCAGCCAGGCAGTCACTTGTTGGCACAACCCATCGTCGTGCTGGGCTATGAGAAGATGCTCTCTTGAGACCAATGTTCCCCACCGTGAGTCAGGTGGTCCCTGTGTTGTATTAACGACTGCAACCAGACCTGGAACTTCCTGCACGTGCTCCTCAGGAAGGGGGCGCGGGAAAGTGCGTGAGCAATTTGGATTTTGCACCCGGCTTGTACACAATAGTGTAATCGTATTGTTGTAGCGTAAGTGCCCAACAAGCGAAGCGACGAGCGAGGTTCTGAAGTCTTTTCAGCCATGACAAAGCTAAATGATCACATTGAATTTGGCATGTTGCGCCATCCAAATACATGTCAAATCACTTTAACGCATACACTGTGGCTAAGCATTCGCTTTCTGCAACACTGTAGTTACGCTGTGCGGAATTGAGGGTCTGACTTGCGAAACCAACCGGGCGAAGTATACCGTCATGTTCCTGCAGTAAAACAGCTCCGACGCCGCAATCGCTCGCATCTGTCTGCAAAACGAATGGTTGGTTTAGGTCGGGAAGATGCAAACACGCGTTTTCTGTCACTGTGTTTGATAAGGCTATGAATGCGCTTTGTTGCTGTTCGATCCAACACCATTTGACGCCTTTTCGAAGAAAGTGATTAAGCGGCTGAGAAATTTCCGAGCAGTAAGGAATGAAATCCCTATAAAATGCTATCATTCCGAGATATCGCTGTAAACGTCTCACGTCATGGGGGCACGGGTACTCAGTTAGTGTGCGCAGTTTTTCTTCATTGGGACGGAGCGTGCCGCTATCGACAACAAATCCGAGGAGGTTAATTTTGGGCTCGGCGAATCGAACTTTCCCGGGTTGATTGTTGGGCCCGCGTTCCGCATCCGCTCAAGCACGATAGTCAAGTGTTCGAGATACTCCTCGCCGCCTCGGTGGCTCCGAGGCGAGAGCGCCGGCCTACGGATCCCCATGTGGCGGGTTGGAATCCCGGCCGAGGTGCCCGCAATCTGACGGAGGCTTATTGCGGAGAAGGCGCCATGTAACCGAGCTTTCGGTTGCACGTCAAAAGATCCCCAGGTGGTCGAAATTAATCCTCAGTCCTCCGCTGGGGCGTGCCAGATACCCGCCGTTGGTTTGACACGTAAGACCCCCAAATTTGACTGATTGTTTGAGGTGCTCCTCGAATGTACGTGAGAAAACAACAACGTCATCCATGTATGCCATCGCGAATTCGTACTTTGCGTTTCCGAGCACAACGTCCATCAAACGTTGAAAGCTCGCTGGCGAGTTGGACAAGCCAAAAGGCAAGCGGGTGAACTCGTACAGCCCTCTGTGGCAAATGAAAGCGGTTTTCTGCACGTCTAACGGATGCACCTCGATCTGAAAAAATCCGCGGCTGCAATCCAATGTGGGAAACACCGTCGCGTTACCGAGCGCGTACATTATAGAGGAAATGCTGGGAAAAGGGTAACTGTCCCGTACAGACACTTCGTTAAGCCGTCTGTAATCTACGCAGAGTCTGGCAGTTCCATCTTTTTTCGGAGCGAGAACGACAGGAAATGCCCAAGGGCTCTTTGACTCACGTACTGCGCCGGTGTCCAGCATCTCCTGAAGAGCCACGTCCAGGAGTTCTCTTTTGTACACGCTGATGGGGCGTGGATTGCACTTCCAAGGCGGTGCGTTACCGGTTTCAATCCGATTCAGCAGCATGTCTGTCTTTCCTGGTCGCTCCGTGAACGTCGGATAGAACGGCCGCAGGACGTCCTCCAGCTGTCTCCTTTAGAGGTCAGTGCCCGGACACTTGTGCATTTTATCCGAGATTTCGGATGGTAGGGCAGCTGCAGGCGTTGTGAAGTGGGCTGGGAGGGTTGGGCCAGTGATGCAATTCTTTCGTCTGGTGAACGGAGTCAGGTCCGCCTGGTTTCCCAGACGATAGCTGCCCCCAGGGAAGTCGAGCGTCATGCTTACGCCTGCGATGAATTCTCGACTTAATATCACGAGTACGGCGAGTCCCGGGAGATACACAAAGCGCTGATGCCGTTTCTTTTCATTCAATGAAATTTTAAGCCTTACGGCTCCGCCCGCCGATAGTGTTGAACCGGAGGATAACTGCAAACGTGTGTCTGCCGAACGAAAGGCAATTTTTTTATTTTCGCAAAGTTCATATTCAGCGTCCCCTATAAGCGAGATAGCCCCTACTGAAAAGCCCATTTGGAATTCAAACGGGTGGCAAACTGGTCGACCCGTTGGAATTAAACGGATGGCAAACTTGTCCATCTGTTTGGATGAAGCGTGATTATGAGATACGGGTACCCGTTTGAAACGGCACCCGTTTGATACGGGTGCTCGTTCGATACGGGTGCCCGTTCACCAGCCACGTGGCCACACATTTGAACGCGCCATTCGGATAGGCAAATTATTTGCTAGCCCTAAATGGATGTCGTCCGGAAGGTTGGTTATCTTAAACTTATTTAAGACATCCCGAAACTCAGAAGCCCATTTATAACAGGGAGGAAACACGTAGAAACAAATGTGCTCACGCAGGTGCTTGCATATGGGCAGGAAAACAGACACAATAAAATTGTTTTCAATTCTCATAAAAGTTTATTACAGCCTATTCCGTAGACAAGTACAAACGTGCAAGCGATCTGTGAAATCTGAAGAGTCATCCTAAGCTTTTATACAACTGAGAAGATTGCAAAGCAAGGAAGAACCGAAGTAATTCTAGACTATAATGGCAGACTTTCGGAAAAAGTATTCTCCCGGTTGCTGCGAGAACAGACGCTGCATAATGGACCTTTTCCGGAGAAGCGTTCTGCGCACGCGCGAGCGCCCGATGCCAAGCGGCGGAAGTTGGCACCAAAAATCGAGGAAATTCGGAAGGAGGCTGTAGATCAGCGAGTAGAAAACGCAATTGCAGCATACATATAATTGTGTTACGCAAAAAAAGAAAGCAGACGGAAAGAATAACACGACGTTTAAGTGGACGCCACGGATGCCCCACTTGGAAGGCGCGTTGGGCACGCCTTGCTGCTCAGAGAACGAAGAAACTGGTAGCGTAGCTCCCATTATCGATTGGTAGCGCAGGTAGGTCCCTTCCTCGATTTTTAGTTCGTGCAGCCACCGCCTGGTGCCGTCGGTATGTGAAAAGGTCCATTCTATGGATAATCTCGACGAGTACCCGCAGAAGAACGGTCAATCGTTGCCAACAAGTAGGTAGGAATGCACTTACCATAATAACAGCGGACTTGAAAGATGTAATCCAAGATAAATGTCGACACGGTCAAAGCAGGACAACCACACAAGCACAAAAACAAGAAGGAAGGTTCCTAGAAGTTTCAACACGATGCGGCGCAGAAGCTGTCATTTCCCGAACCAAACCAAACCGCAAGAATTCGTGCCTTCTTTGAAGAATTGCTTGTTACCGATATAAGCGTAGGACTTTTCGAACACTGATAGCTTTGGTGCACATCGCATACGTTGTCGAGAGACATCCTAATAAAACCGCAGGGAAAGGCGGCAGATCGAAACAGGTAGGACAAACGAAGTTGCAAAGGACAACAAGCAGACAAAGGAAAAAGCGACTGCCAACGCGCGCGCTGCCTGATCTGGCTACGCTCAGACTTGTACAGGTTACTGAAAAATAGTAAGGAATTACATTTACAATTACTCAAGTCTAAATTGTAATTTATTACAATTACAATTACCCTCCCATGAAAGTAAGTGACCGTTACTTCCAAAAGTAATCCGTTACTTTCGTGGCGTTACTCTCAACAATATTTTCCTCAATTAAGAAACAAAGGGAAGAAGGTTATTCAAGTTCTTATTGTTGCCACCTGTTCCATTTATTGACCTCGAGTATTTTGAGCAACAGCTGACTCTCAAAAGTCTCGTCAGACATTTTGCGTTATTTCTTACTCAATATGTCGACTGCTACGCTGAACACCATTTGAACTGAGGCACTGGATGGGAGTGCCATATTGTGCCTCACGAATGCTTCATGCTCTGCATTGAGCTTTTTCAGCGAAGCAATGGAAGTACTATTTACCTCGAAGATAGAGCAAAGCTTCGTCGTAGCAGCCGTTGCCTGATATTCGAGAGTTTTAGTAGAGTTGGTAACAGTAAGGTGATAATTGAATAATAAACAAGGATTGGCTTGATATTCTTCTTCCTTTGGTTCTGAACAGGTCGAGCCTCGGTTGAGACGTTGGTGAATAAGAAAAAGATTTTCAATATTTCAATATAAGTAATCGAGAAAAAAAAAACAGGACACTCATAACAACAATTAATTGGAACGTTGGTTAAAACAAGGAAATGTAAACGCACTTTTGCCATGTGTACCTTTCTTGGTGCCGTTCAAAAGGGCACGGAGCACGGACCGACTGCAGTTTACTCGGGGAATCGTTGGCCAGAGTAGGCGTCAAAGCGCACGCCCATCTGACGCGCAGCGAAGGCGCAGAGAACAGATACTTCGTTTCAGCCCCACGCCTGCGCGTGTCGATCTGGATGAGCATCGAACCGGCCAGTGCGGTCGTGTATCACAACTGCGTGGTGCACGGCAGAGATCTCAGCTACGGTTGATACTGATTAGCTGGCTAGATTGCTCATCTACAGGAGAGACTCGTCGCAACTTTACACGGCAGGCCAACTATCACGCTGCAGAAAGCACGCCACGACGCTGTGCCAATCTATTCTGCTGTTTGCTCCGCCCTTCGGCTCAGATAGACGTCGGCCGACGCCTCGGACCGAAGGTGCAAACGAAGCATAAGTAAGCCGCGCTATGGCCCCACTCACGAGTTTCACTCTCTCCTCAAGCCCAGAATGTCAAGCCTACGTCAGCCACCATTATGTTTTATTTGTAAAAATATCTGCTTGAGATATGATACGTCCTGCTGGGGTAAAAACAGGAAGAAAAAAGGAAGACTATTACCAATCTCGAAGTGCTCGCAAAAAGCCGACTCACAAAAAGGGTAACTGAGATGCAGATAACCTGGCTGGAATTCACAAATAAAGTGGGCCAACCCTAAAAGTTGGACTACAAAAAAAAAGTAAGTAGCTTTTAAAACAGGGTCAAATAAGGTGAAAGAAGCAGAAAAAAATACATCCTCTTTTCTAAGAGAAGATGATAAGTGTGCATCGAAGAACGAGGATGCTTGTGGCAATAACACCTTCACATATTATCACATCTCTTTTAGTGGATTTTAGGGTAGACGGAGCGTTGTCTCGTGATGTGACATTATGAAAATGGTCCTAGTCACTATAACCGAGAAGGACATTGAAGAGGCATACAATCACTTGGTGTCTTCCTCTCCCCACCTTCGATCGCAGAAAAAAAACAAAAACAAAGACACTAAAAAAAGCGGATATAACTTGCCCCCTTCCCTTCTTCTTCTTTTTTTTGTAGAAATGTTTATTTGGATTATTTGACATTGTTGTTAGGGTCTAAAAAAATAGATTCAGGGGCTTGGTGTTGCAAAAAAAAAAGGCTTTGCGGAACTGAAGAGTGCCAAGCCTCCCTTTGCGCCGGTCAATTCGCGTGACAGTGTCACTGCGCTCAACTTTACCAAAGTGAAAACGACCTTCTCTTTAGAAAGGGGGGGGGGGCTGGTCCTGAAAAAAATGTAACGAATTACAAGGAATCCGTTACGTAAAAATGTAAGGGAATTACTTTAAAATTACTCTAGAAAATATGTAATTATTCCGTTACTAAATTACCGATAAATGTAAGGGATTACAAGTAATTTCGTTACTTGTAACGGATTACGTACAAGTCTGCGCTACGCTTATCAGCGTGTAGCGTGCTCCTCCCCTCTCTCAGGTCACGTGACAGAGCTGACCGGAGAGGAGGGAGGGGTGACGGCGAGGTCCAGGCACAGGACACCGGGACACCCCCCCCCCCTCCCAACCTCTCCGCATGCATTCTTAAAAAAAACAAAAAACTTCCGGTTAGTTTTTTGTGGCAATGCAGTCAATGCCGCTTTACACGTGTTTTCCTCCTCTTCGAATTGCCACTGCACGCAGCGTTTGCAGCCTCGGAAAGCAGGCGAAAGGCGCGCATTTCAGCACGCTGGAACGCTGGAAATGGCGCCGGCCAGAAGCTCGGCTTGCGCCCGATCTAAAAAAGCACTCAGCGCAAGCTCGTAGTTTGACTGCTGCAACGGCGGCCCTGCTCTCGCAATGCTCGATGTTCTTGCAGCGACGGGTTCGCGCGTTGCCTCGCTGAGTCTTAAATTGAGGTGAAATGGAGTCTAGAAATATATTCTTTCACGCGGTCGCGTCCTCTGCGAGAGAGATTCGAGCTGAGTACTAAGTAAATTGAGGCAACAAAGAACGCCAAAGTTTCAAAGTTCTGTCAAAAATATCGGCTCGCCAACGTCACACGTTTACGTATACTGCAGTTGCAGTATAAGCGAACATCAGCGCAATCAAAATATAAATATCATTACTTGCGTTACGCGGACGATTGTAAAACCGATAAACCGACGCTCCCGCGGCTTTCCGGAAACAGGCTGCCACAGCTGAAACAGGCGCGCCCATGCCGCCAATCGGTACGTTCAGTATCAAACGGGCTTCGGAGAGCCGTTTGATTAAACCGGTACAGTTTGCCGGTCACCGGTCACCCGCCCAGTGCAACAAGGTCGTCGGTTTGAGCAAACGTGCGGAAACTTTTGCTCAAACGAGTGGCCCATTTTATAGGCGAGTGACCCGTTTGCCAAAGAGTGACCTGCTTGCCCAAATAGGTGACCGTTATGGCTCATACGGGGGGCCCTTTGAGCCATACGGGCGGCCCCTTTGGACAAACTGGCGACCGCTATAGCTAAACTGTTGCAGGTATGAACTCCTGCTTACTTTCATATAGGCGCCAAATGTTTTTTTTTTTTTTTCAGCAGGGGCAGCCTCGGTATTCAAAAGGGCGGGAAAAGGAAAACTGAGCAATGTGATCGTCATGCGTGGCTCGATCGTTTCGCTGTTAGGCTGAATTCGACATACCGATGGAACAAGTGACGCTGCGTGCGCGATTCCGGCTGTGATAGTGGCCATCGGCGGCTCTGCACTGGGGCTCATACAAGGGCTCATAGGCGCCAGCCGTAATAGTTTCCCGATTGGGATGCCACCTCGACCTCCCACATTTTCACGGCCCATAGGCGCGCGAGGGTTGACCGGGACTTCCACAATCCCTCCGCTCACTTCCAGCCCCTCCGCCATTTGTTTCGTTCTTGCCTCGTGTTTGTATTTGGGCACTCTCTTTGGAAGCGGGCCGTGCTGTCCACAGCTGTGGCATTGGTCCGAATACCCGCTTGTGTCGCCGGTACCAGGCGCTCTTCCGACGTCCTTTAGTGGCCCCGCATTGAACCAAAAAAACTGGAGCACCTCCAGCTGCTTTGATTGGCCAATCTGTGCCCGTCCCGTGGCGGTCTTGCCGCCGGGATTGCCTCAGGGCCCCGCCGGGCACATGCGGGTTCGAGAGAGTTTGCGGCCAACGGCGGTGGGATACAGCTTTTCCGAGCGAGGAAGATCTCTTCTGTGCTGCGGGCATGCCGGGCTAGCTCTTCAATGGTCTCAAAGGTGCGGCCGTGTAGGTACACGTGGTACTTTGGGTGACATTGTCTGAGGACCCGAGTTATGATCTCCGACTCGAAGGCATTGGGTTGCGTCCTTCGCGTGAGTTCTTGCAAAGGCACGCGGAACATACTGAACCAGTGCTTTCAGTTCGGATGTTGCGTTCAGGACTCGAGTTCTCTCAAGATTTGTAACTCGTAAGCAGGTGGCAGGAACTCTGCTCGGAATTGCCGCTCGAACTCCGCTAGGGCTGGCAAACGTAGATTGCAGCCTTAACCAGCACGCAGCGCTAGACCGTAGAGCGAGTGGGAGTATTCTGCTTATCACGAGGGATTCCAAGGCGCCTGAGGCGGCTTTGTAGACGTCAAGCTCACCCAGGAAGTCGGCGATTGACTTGGCGTCATTGTAGTCACCGTAGACCGGCACCGTCAGCTGGGGGTGCAGCTCCGGCTCACGTGATTGCTGCACGGCGAGACGCTGTGTGACCGCATCACACATGGCTGCCACCTTCAGTAGCAATTCGGCTTGTGCATCCGCCGAGCCTGACTCCGGGATCCACGCTTGCTCCAGGATTTTTGCCATCCTTCGTCTCAGACCGTAGTGTGGGAGACATGTAGCGGGGAAAAAAACAGAAACACCAAGCAGACAAGAAAACATGTGCGGCAACAGACGGTAACTCTATTCGAGAAAAATAAACACGCTCCCCAAAGCGATAAACACGCCCCTGCGGTGACTAAGCAATGCTTTGAGGCTCCAATTCAACGAGTAATCGCGCTGTCGCAAATACAAACACTACTTCGAAAAAAAAACATCGCAGTTGAAAAAAAAAAAAAAAACTTATTGAGAGAAGAAACCCAGCCCCGTGTCGCTCCGACGGAAGGGCAGCAAAAGTACGTTGAGCGCCTTGTGGTAGGGTTGCCTTGCTGCATGCCCATCCGAGAGGAACAACACGAAGCCGGGGTTTCCAAAACAAGAAACTACATTTATTAGAGCAACAGGAATGGGTTGTTAGTATTCAAGTATAACATTGCCGTAGCGTTCGAACTACACGCCTCCGTGACCTCGGTCCGTCTCCCCCCGTTCTGCGGGCGTGTCCTCCTTTATTGGCTCTTTCCTCATGCGCTGTTGTGCGTTTCCGGACTGTGTCCTCTTTGGGCGGTCGGTAGCGGCCCCTGGGCGGGGTGGCAGACCCTCGCTCCCACAAGCTAAAGGTACACTCTAAGAAAAAGTTGGCTTCAAGGGACTAACGGCAGCATTTGGTCCTCTGAACTCGCAGTTGCTCCCCGAAAGGACCATCTGGTTCAAGCTAGGTACCGTGCGCAAAAGCTTGGGACTAACTGCGCTCGACTGGGACTAACCGATAGGCATGCGCGAGCAAAAGCAGCCATTAGTCCCCCTCAGACAGGGTGCATCTGTATGATTTAGTCCCCGAAGGCCAACGGAATGTTCGCCAGGAGGACGGATGATATTTCGCTTGTCTTCGGGATCGGCGAGACTCAGCCCAGCACGGCTGAAAGTGTTGACAAAACTCGGACGAAACTGGCGAATTTGTTTAATGTGCCACGAACTTTCAGACATTACATGGTAGAGCTTCGCGCGTTGTGCGAATGCGAGTTAACGAACGTGTTGACTCTACTTCACCCAACTATCTCGCCAAAAATGATCTGTTGACATTTCACAAGTCCCATTCACGTAATTTGCCTTTGCGCCAAAAATGAGCATTTATCCAAACGCAACACCTCCAAATACTAACACTCTTTTTTCTCTTAAATGAAACTTAAGAGTTTGTAGAAGACGCGCTTTCAACACCGGAGTCTCGCAGTCAGAATAAATGGTCACTTCAATCGCTAAAACTGAGTTCTGAGAACAAGTCGAGCCTCGTCTCTGCGTCTCCCCGTAACCAACCTTTCTTGGTAGTCCAATGTCGAACTCAAAATCCGCAACGACACACTTGATGCACGGCACGTTCCACTTAAAAAGCACATTCAGGGGCAGTATCTAGACGCCTTCATACGATCGTCGTCGCTGTTTCAGATAACATTCCGGATGAACAACGAAGAACGAACCGCGCCCGGGAAGTCACCCATGGCAACACACCTGCTAATACAAAACAAAAGCGAACTAAAAAAAAAAAGGCCCCCCAAGGAAACTGAAGAGAGAGAGAAAAAAACAAAAAACAACAACCAAAAATACGTGTTTTGTTGAAAATGGCGACCTTCGGCCTTCTCCCGTCCTTGAGGCATTGGTGTGTCCGTGTGTAGTGGGAGGGGAAAAGAGATTTTCGTGTACGCGCCCTTCCCTCTCCCACCAACCCCCATTCCCGCATTCTTTCTGGCGCTCCTAGCTAACGCGGGAGGTTGGGCAGATGGGGCAGAGAGGGTCCGTCGGGAAAATGGGAAGGGGTCTTTGTTTGAAAAGAACCTGTTTTTAGTACAGCCTTCGTCAGAACTTAGAAGCTGGTCGCCCTGTGTCGTCTTCGATCATTGCGGGATCCGGTTTGGATTCGCGGTGCTGCAACACTGCACTTGATCTCTTCTGAAGTCACAAGACAAGGGAACTCGATTAAGGTATGTCGAAGTACTTCTGTTTAAGGTACATTTATTAACTGCGGCTTCAGAAAGTGTTTTATTTTGAGCGCGTTCTCTAGCTTCCAAAGCGCGCGCCATGCTCTATTCTTTTTGGCACCATGGTTGCTTATTTTGTTATGCAGCACAGAGACCTGATATTCAATCGTATTGAGCAAAACGCCAGTTCTACCGATGGCTTATTTTTTTGTGTTTTGCAGACCCTGGCATAATCGCTTTACCATAAAGGCCTGTTCACACATGCAGCAGAGAGCTACAAGCATAGCGCTGACCTAGCGCTAAGCGCGTGCTGACGGGAGCTTTCGCCAGCATTGTATCGCACCGTCAAAACTGTTGCTCATGGCAGACGAAAAGCAGCTCACGACACGTGAGCAGCGCTACATAAGCGCTTCGCTGCGTGTGAGAACCGGCCTTAATGGAGACATTTATTCGATTGTACAGACTTTCGCGTTGATGGCAGGAGCTCGTGCCGTCATTTTGAAGCATAGTTTGAGCACGCACGCGCTGGGTCGGTAATTCGCAGCGAACGGTCTACTAAAAATCGAATATTGCGCTGGTCTGCTGTTAACAGATCGCATGTTGGATGTGAACCATTGTAGCACTTATGCAGCCTATTTGTTATTTTATTATGCGTGTGTTATAACTTATATCTCATACTTATGCCCAGCGATTGGGTATTTCACGCTGCCCTGTTACTAATAATTCAAATTCCTCGCAAACAGGCAAGAAGCTGCCGGTGCCCCAATAAACGGTGCTGGGACCACGACCGGTTTCGACAGACGTCTCAGTGTCCAAGCCATCGTCGACGCAAGTGCACTCTTCGGAATTTGGCCTTGTCGTGGATTCTACCGCCCAGGAACTTCGACTTCAGTCATCCTTGAATGTGATGTGTATCTACGAGGCAATAAAGCTACGTTTAACCTGAACTGCACAATTTCGTTTCGGAGATTTGTGGCTCGGGACCAAATGTAAAGGATAAACTTTTAGTCCCAGAAGTCTAAATCCAAGGGCGCAACGTTTAGACCCAGGGGTCCAAGTGCAAGGGCCTAACAGTTGGTCCTCGGGGTTCATTTGAAACGGTGTAACAGTTAGTCCCAGGGGTCCAAGCGCAAGGGCCTAACAGTTCGTCCTCGGGGTTCAATTGAAACGGTGTAACAGTTGGTCCCAGGGGACTAAGTGCAAGGGCCTAACAGTTGGTCCTCGAGGTGCAATTGAAACGGTGTAACAGTTAGTCCCAACGGTGCTAGTGCGAGGGACTAACGGACGGGGCGCAACAGTTGCTCCCGTCACCGTTGCTCCCCTAGGGGACTAATGGTAGTGTCAGCGCATTTGGTCCCCCGAGGGACTAAGTCGCGCTCCCTTTTTTCTTAGAGTGTAGTACGTTTATGATCGTGCGCACGGGGTATCGGTCAGCGTCGGGAATAGCGCGGGTCTCCCTGATGCAGCGTTCACTTCTTGACATGTTAGCGGTATACAGCCTTGACAGACATGGCTTCATCGGTACCAAGTTATGCTCGAGTTAGCGTTGCAGCGGCGCTGTCCCTAGAGGTCTTTTGGCGCTACGCTGTATGTGTGACCGGCCCTTAAAGGCCGACGACCATACCCGAGACTTTGCAAGGCAGAATGTCCTCCTGACCATGGGGAGGAGAAAACAGGCAACGGTGGACAGGGTAGAAGGGAGAGAAGCGGGAGAAAAGTGCAAAGCGCGAACTTGTCGTCGGTCTTTAGGGTGTCAATTGGCACTTTTCAAAAATTTCCTCGAGCAAGATTGACAGCCGTCATTTCTTTGGGCACCAAGCGTGTGATTTGGATCGGACTCTCGCCGAACACTGACGCAGCACTCGGTTTCAAAACGTTCTGAGCCGAGTTCACTTTGAGCGCCGACGCATCTATCATGTTGAGTACATGCTCGGCAGGAGTACGCACCTAAACAACGGTGGACTCGCATAATTTGGCGCCGCGACCACTAGATGGCGCACCCTTTTGAAAATGGTCAGTTCACTGCGTGTTTTGTGTTTTGACGGGGCTTCGCGCGGCCCCCTTCATTCGGGCAGCGATTTGGCACATGGCCGAACACGCAGTCGGACGGTCCTTCGCGTGGCAATCTGCCCGTGAGGCGCGAGGAGGCGGGTCCTAATGAGACCGGGCCTGTTAACGAGGGACTCGTCGATAGCCCCGCGGACCGGTCGATGAAGAGCCGAGTGGCCACGAGGAGTGCGCCGGGCCCGCGCGCGCTTTCCGGAAACGAGAGCCTGGATTAACGAGAGGGAGCAACTCAAACTGTACAGGGTGTTCTCCCTCCCCCCCTCCTTCCCCCAAGCACATAAACGCACACACACACACACACACACACACACACACACACACACACACACACACACACACACACACCCTTCCTCCCCCTCCCCAAGCACATAAATACACAAAGAAGGTTTTTTTTTATGTCAAAAATAAATTAGGCATATGCCAACGCCCATTTGTCGGTCAAATGTAGTACTAGTGGTTCGAACCAGATGCCGAAGTTCTTGAACTAACCTTCAACTTATTCAAAAGTTAAAGACCCCTTCAAAAATTACGCCCTCGTACGGTAAATCTTTAAAAAAATATTGCAAAGCGAGCTGCGCAAAATACACCGTAAAAATGGAAACTCTATCGATTAGTATAGTCTCTTGGAAGTGAGTATTATATCAATTATAGACCTGCCAGCTTGTTGGTGTTTTTTTGCGTAAAGCCACCTTGTAGCATTTTTAGATCGAAACGTAAGAGGGCGTAATTTTTGTAAAAGGTCTATAAATGATTTTCTTATATTTTCAGTGGGAAAAAAGTGTTCGACGGAGGTCTCAAACACATGGTTCTGAATGACGCCAGTTACTGAAAATAGGCGAAATCGAGAAAAACGAACCTCATTCCCCATTGAAAGTTTCAGAAAGTCAGTTATAACTTCTGAACGTGATAACGGCTGGTTCTGAAACTTTGCTATCTACTTCGAACCATCTATCGCTACATTTGGACGAAGAATAAGCGTTCGGTTATGCGCAATTAATATTTCAAATAAAAAAACAAAAATATTTTTTTTTGGTGGGTGGGGGGGGGGGAGGAGGCACGCTGTATATGTACACAATTCGTCAGTTTGTAAGTATGCAATCATATTTTCTGCATCTCAGGTGCTTTCAATTCGCTACGGTACTTTGTTTACTTGAATTTATTAATAATGCGATAGGATGTGACACTGAACTACACTGTGGCTTTGCGTTCAAAATGCTCATGTTTTGCTACAATTGCTTTATTAAGTTTTTGAGACTGAATTGCACCGTGACTTTGAATTCGCTGTGTAATGCTCATATTTTTTAACCTGTCTGTATAATGGCTATGATTCATAATGTCAGCGTTGTCCGCTTGTTGCCCTGCCAACCAAAAGGGGTGCTAAGGCCTTCTCAGGCGCGTACGCCTTTTACTTTAAGAGCACTCGTCGGTACTGTTCCGTAAAAACAAATAAAAAAAAAGAAGAGCGTTTGCAGATTCATGGCGGATCTCTCCTGCGCAGGCTGGTCGCAAGTGCTCAGGCGCCTGCGCCTTTTTGTATTAGGCTCGCTCCTCAGTTACTGTACCGCAGACACATAAAATAAAACAAAAAGCAAGGATAGCTTTGTGATTCAACGTGCGGATGCTCTTGCTCCAGGTTGGTCGCAAGTGCGCACGAGTTGCGTCGTCGCGTGGCGAGGAAAAACGTTCCTGGAGAGGCGGAGACGCTTGCAGGTTATCGCAGCACTCGCCACTTTAGCTCGCATTGCAAGCGTTGGCCCATGAACCACGTGACCGGGATCGAACAATTGGAAACACTCTGTGATATAGGCACACTACCGAAAACAAGAGGTCGCTCCTCATCGCCCCCTCGGGTGCCGAGGTGGGCCACTTCTTCCGCACACCCTTTGGAACCATCCGAACACGAGCTTCCGCATTGTACCTGGGGTACAATGCCCGAGGGTCGGTGCCGGCCTGCCCACGTGCTGGGGCAATCGAGGAAGGAGAAGCACGTGCTTCTTATCGCTTAGACGTCAAAAGACGCGAGCAAAGTGACATCTTCCTTTTCACGCCGTACACCGCATGTTGACTATAATAATCCCATATCTTATATTGCATTTGTATAAATACGTGCAGTACAAGGAATAAAGAACGCTCCGTTGTCCAGTCATTAGTTCCTGTGCCATTTCGGGAAAAGGTGGAAGCTGCGAAAAGCCGCAGGTGACTGTCTCAAAAAAGTTCCGAAAGGCAGCACGAGTAATCTTTTGACACACAAATGATCATACAGATTGTTACAATCTGCTGCTCGTCCGTCTTTAGCACTGCTAGCTCGCTCACACATATATCTATATTAGGAGGTTTTAGTTTTGACGGTGAGGGTTATAGTTTCGTCGACACGTAATTAACTTTTCGATGAAGGAAAGAATGAGAAAAGTTCACGCCTGAAAAGCGAGTCAGAAGCTGGTTCATCGCGATGGTTTCTGGTGGTCCGCCAGATGGCGCGAGCCATCGTATTCTCAGAGGTCTCAGCCAGAGGTCGCACTCCTTATACACGCTATACACACGACAGTCAGCATACAGACCTGCATGTGCTGACCTTCATCTGTTTTGATTTATTCATCCTGCGCATACCCTATTTTGCATTCGTGCACAGTCGGCTGGTTTGTTGTGACGAGTCCTGCCGCAATACTTGCGCTCCGGTAACTCGCTGGCGAAAACGGACGACACGATTTATAACAATCTCAGGAACGGCTAACCCTAGTAGACCTCTGGTCCAATCGCTAAACGTGCTGCCATTAAACTGTATTTACAAATGCAAAATAGTTTAAACAGTCCGTAAAATCATAAAGAAAACCTTCTTTTGAACCTATTTCGATCTCCCAAAACAAACAAGGGCTGCAGCGAATTATATGTTTAATTTACCGCCATGCCATAAGAGCATATGGACAAAGGATAATTGAATATTGTGCTCTAGTTTGGAATGAAATACCTTAATATAAAGTTGGAACATAACTTTTGCCCTCCTTAAAATTCTTTCATGATTATGATGCAGTTATCTAATTACTTTCACAACATAATTTTTTTGCGCATTGCATGATCGATTTTGTTCTGCGTTTTTGAACCTATATTACGATTGCGGATACTCAACTGGGTTTGAGAAATCAAGAGTGGGGTCAGGAAATCGGACCCACCCCCCCCTAAATCCGCCCGCTGCACTGGGCTCTGTACAGTAGGCCTATGAAGCAAAGCGACGCTGATCGCGTCACCAATCCCAAACAGTTGATGCGTATTTTTAAAACAAATTTGGAAATAAAGCAATGAATGAATGATTCGAACGCCAGTAACCGCGAGATCAGTGCTTCGAATGTCGTATGGCAATGAGTTCAACGAGAAAACTTGGACACGCGGCATTCGAACCACAAATATTGTGGTGTCTCGTGTTTCATAGACTGTCTTTTGTATGATCTATGCAAGAAGTGTGACCTCGGACGAATTGCAAGTCATCGGCTTTGGATGACGAAGACCTTGAGGAACAAGGCAACGGAGGTGGTGTAGGCGATTTCTTGGGTGAAATGCCGACAAATTACTCAATTATGCTTGTTGTGCAACCATTGCGGCACTCATGGAGGGCTGAAAACAATATCCAGGAAGCCGGAGTGACGAATCATACAGCAATTTCACCGAGGTACATTCCACGTCTTCTTTAAAAGCAGATGATAATTACGAGGAGGATGAATAGGAGAATGTTCAGCCCAATGAGAGGTGCCCGTCCCGTGCTGTGCAATTGCGAAATTGCCATTGCACGCAATTGTGCAGCAGCATAAACTTAAACCGCAATGGCGGAAACGTTTTCTTAAATGTTTGTTCACTTCCTTCGATAATGCATGATGGCGCTACAAACTTTAAAGAAATAATAATAAGGAAATAATTCGAGTGTGATGGCGCCACCTAGATGTATGGGCTGTTCATAGGCTTTGATTATTCTAGGTGGTGTTGACCAAACACTCCGTCCGCAGCAAACGGACCTAATGAAACAGCCGGCTCGCACGTGAAGCTAACGCATTGTTGCCGTTTTACCTAATATTTTATTGTAAACACAAAATATGAATGTTTTATTAAAACATTTATGAGTTTTATTTTAATGTTCCCTGTAACTGCTGCAGAATACTATTGGGGCCAATAGCATCTATGGCGGCTTTATTTCTCAACGCCAATTATTACATCTAATGAAAAAATGAAAATGAAATTATTATTATTAATATTATTATCATTATTATTTACTATTATTCACTGGCGTAATGAACAAACCGTTTATGAAACAAGCCTGTGCGTCCGCTTTTCCTAAGAGCACGCGGGTAGCCAATCATCCTGATCTCCAGGAGAAGACCAGCAACGTTGCAGGACGGACACGACGTCCACAAGCGAAAGCGCTCCCTTAGAATAAAATTTCGTAGACAATCTTTTTCTTCACCTTGTTAATTGTTACGTTTCTTACGGAGAACGCGAAGAGTGGCTCTGTTTGCTTTCTTACAAATCGTAGACGCGCGGGCATTGTTCGTACATAGTGCGTCGAGTACAGACAATACAATACTCTATCTCTCACTAGTTGCGCGGAACGCTGTGGAAGTCACGGGAGGGAGAAAGACGAAATGCCTACGCTCTTGTAAGCATTTTGAGTGACGGATTAATCTCCGAGGGTAACAAAAGCGACGTCTGGGATACGCGATAGAGAGTCCGGAGTAAGAAGGGCAATTCCTCTTCTCCTCTTTTTTAACTGCTCTGGGCTACGGTCTCGAACCTGGACCTTTAGTAACGCTATGCGCAACTAGTGAGATGGAGAATAGGTTGAGCAAGGCTATGATACAACTCAAGTAAAGTCATGCACTTGTTTTGAATCAGACTTGGAGTAAAGTGGCCGCCTAATTGCAACTGTCTCCTTAAATGTATTCTGTAAACGTCTGAGAACTAATCATAGCTGCGTGTCAATCTTCAATGCAACCATTATCAATCGTATAAGTATTGGCCCCTTAAACCGCACGTTAACTACAGCGTTGACGTTTTTCGATGAAAGTTGGAGACGTTTATGAATGCTGTAACTACGGCATATCTTTGCCGAGTACACAAGGGAGCACGAACCGTTATTTTGAGGCAGTTAAAAATAATATTCAGGAAAAAAAATATTCAGTAAAAAGTAATATTCAAGAAATAAGAAAGGAATGCATCAAATTGTCTGAAATGTCTGAGACTGGGGCTATTGCCCCAGTCTCAGACATTTCAGAAGTTCTATAATCAAAAGTCGGGGCAAGGGAAGTCCCCCTTTTCCGCCCTTCTTTCCTCCCATCCCCTTCCCCTCTTTCTCTCTTGAACATTTTCTAAAGAACGTCCCTCCCCTCTAATCTTTTTCTTTGGTGTGGTCGTATATCCAGTCATGGGAACGTTACTGCTAAAATGTAAGTGTTACAGTTATAGTCACTCAAGAAAAAAGTAACCCTGCTACAGTTACAGTTACAAAATTGAAAGAGTAACTTGTTACAGTTACAGTTACTTCGCTAAAGCAACACCGTTACTTCGTCGTTAATTTACAAAAAACAAACATTAGAAAACATTTAAAAGGAACCTACCTCAATAGGACTTTATATTAGCATAGAGTTTTCATCAGACATTTTGAGGTTCACGGTAGTGAATCTGATTTTCGAGAAACTAAGTTTTTCGCTATAATCAACATAACATGCTTGGTTCCTACCATTTTAATTTTTACCATGAATAGCTTCCTGAACAAGATCGCAATTTAAGACAGTATTGGGGTAATTCCCCCATATGATAAAGCATTTAATATAGTTTCTTAGTTGGAAAAATAAAAGCCTACTTTAGTTTTCCAAAATTTTACACTAGCAGATACCTGCTGATGATCCATGAAGAACTTTAAAATAAGCGCGACCGTTATAAGATATACACGAATACAACAGCACGCTTCTAGATCTCGGGCATATCCAATCATTGTGCGAGTTTACAATCGGTCAATTCTAATTTCGGATTTCTTTGGTGAGGCGAAATGGGACCAAAGCTAGAGAGTTTTAGTAGATCGTTCCGATGACTCCGATAACGAAACCCGATACTCTGGCTCCTCTACTCTGTTTCCCCTTATGTTGTACCGCGGAGAAGGCTAGAAGCGCAGGCTCATAGCGTTGGGAGCTGCTCTTAATCACGAGAGCTTGTGCCGCCGAAATGTGCCCTAGAGCAAGGAGCTCGCGCTTGTAGCCTTTCCTGCGGTACATCATAAGGTGAAACAGAGTATACTCTTGCACCTGGATGGTATCGTTATCGGGGGTATCGGAACCATCTACTAAAACTCTCTATTAAAAATCGTGCAAGTGTGAAGTCAATTATAATGTAAGTCATACCTTGGAATCAGCTTTCTGCATGTTTTCTTATTCCACTCCAATCCACTCGTCGGTCGAATCGTTTTCTACTGCGTGCGCACAATCTTTCACGAAACACGAAGCTTCCCTTAAAAACTTGGAGATCAACGTTGCGGCAATATTCTTTTGTCAAACCCGCTGAACGCGGCACCAATGCAAAAGAGGCACTGATGAAGGAGGTACAAACGAAAACTGCGTGAACAATTCCAAACGGCTGTTGCAATCTTCCCTCCGCCACTTCCCTAACCAGATCGGGCACGTTTGCGCTCCTCCATCTCATCACCCCAACTAGAAGAGACCACCCGGAAAGCCCACAACGTGAATATTTATAAATCAGCTGATTCCAAGTGCCCCAAATCCCGGCTAGGGTGGTCTTTCAATAATAATGATTAGCGCATCTCCACATGGTTAGAGCTCATGACTGATAAAGCACAGAGTTGTAAAGTGAGGGACAAAAGCAAGCACGTCAAACTAATATAGATTCCCGAGATGGTATTTTGCGAAGTTTATAGTTCGATCATGCATGTTGATGCCCAAATGGGATTTATCTTAGGATTACAGTCATGTCCCGTTTATATGGACCTCCGTTAATATGGATACCCCGCTATATAAACACAATTTTCGGGGACATACTGGAGAGATACATGCATTTTGTCTGCTTATTATTGACAACTCACATTATGGACGATTTTTGGGGGGAACGGAGGTGTCCATATTAACTAGACATCACTGTATAAAAATGTTCGTCTTTCCTTCGCGCTATTCACCTATATGAAATTAGGAATATCATTACATCTCTATAAATTTATTCTTGCAGTAAGGAGTCGTGCATCGAAGTCTTGTGAAGAAAACTATTTAGTATTTTTCTATTTCTCCCCATTTAGTCTATTTCACTTCAAATCTATCATGTGAGCCCAAAGCTTTTCTTTTTTGGCATATCTTGCGACCCGGTGTTTCACACTGCCAAATAGCGAACGAAAAGCACGTTCCCACAGACAACAGCGGGCGTATTTTCGAATATCGTCCTTCCGTATCGTTTTCAAGCAGCTATCTAAACTTGTAAGGACAGAACGAGCGGGTTGATAGGGATAATTGAACTTGTGGTTGTCCGTCCTTTTCTCGTTTTCTTCCTCAAGTTTAATGTAAACTTCATGCAGTCAAATTTATTGATGACAATAAAAATATATTTAATTACTGACTGAACGTTTGAAAACATGAATGAATGGCCGATCACCTTAAAGATATACATCATAAGTAAATGGCCCTGCAAATTATCTGGAAGGTGCTCTGAAAATCTTTTCCGGCGTTTTTATCCTCGATAGGCTCGAAGTGATTTGGGAAAGTCTTAAATAATTGTGTGTTACTGACATATATATAATTTATCAAAAATATAAAATTTGTTATTGCCTCTTTTATGTGATGAACAGCAATTTTATGTCTGCGGGCAGGACAAAAACAAAGTATACACAGGGACGCGTGGCGGAACATTGACGATTTAACAAAAGCATCATTAAATAGCAAGGGTGACGCTCATTTGTAAATTGAATTGAGCTGGCATCTTGTCAAGAACAAACCTCAACAGCCAGGCTATGCCAGTTTATCCTGAATAAGAAAAATGTTCACTTGGGTACGGGTTATTTTAGGCCAGGTTCGATTTCAGTACGAAGGTTTGTATAAATTAGAGTGAACAATTTTGATCACTCCTTTCTTTATGATTCTTCGCCTGCATCACGGTGCTGAGGGTAAACAATGTTGGTTACGAAAACAAACATTGTGATTGCCACTCAGTGTTTCAATAAAAGGTAGACTGAACGGGCCTGTCCTAAAACTGTCGTGACAGTGTGAAAATATTATTGCTTTTAGCTAAGTTCCGTCGTCATCATATACAGGGTGCGGCGGTAAGGACTAACAGATTTGGCACGTCTTGCAAGATTTGTATTCAAAACGGACATACCTGAAATTGGGTACGTGAACGTAGTTTCGAAATAAGCTTTATGATTTTTTTTTCAGAGCTCAAGTCAGAGATGGTAAAATATTAAAAATAAAGCAAAAACAGCGGCCGTACATTTTCTATAGCACTTACCGGATGTTCGTCATCTTCACATTGGTTTGTGAGCTTGCTCCCATATGATCATTGTTCATATATTTCGTTAAAAGTATTAATTATCGCGATTATATTGCTCATCGTTGGCCTCTGTCATTGAGTTTTAGCGTTTTTGCGTTCAGCACGACACCCGGGAGCGAGCTCATAAACCAGTGGGCAGACAAGAGACAGGCTAGCTCTTATACACTAACTCACCTCTGTTACGTCACGGCGCGGTGGTGGCGCGTTGGGCGCACTTCCGGTCTGGGGCTGTGGGCGGAAGTCCCCACTTGAGACGTGTATTCCTGCGTTGTTTTGAAAGGAAGCGGACAAAAAACCTGCCTTCTCGTCAAAACGCCGCGACTGGGGCTATACCAAAAGAGTCGAGAAAGGTCTGTAGGTCAGTTTTCGTGTGCTCAATTTGTCCGAGAACATGGATATGTGCCGTGAAAAGGGAACACCAGACGCCGTCGGACCACGAATGCTTGGGTGGGAAGTCCTTTGGCTTGAATTCACGGATACTTTCGGTCGTAAGATTTGTTTGCTTTCTTCCAACATGAACGCCGGACAACCATCAAGTTGGACGGACCATGCACCTGCGGACAGGGGGCGGATGCGGGAATTTCCTGAGGGAGGGCCCCCCCCCCCTACCCCCCCCCTCCCTCAGGTGTTGGTCAGCGTACCATATGTTGAGGAACCCTCTCCCCCTCCTTCGTTTTCCGCCCTAAATTTTACGCATGCAGAAATCAAGATGGGGGTCAGGACATCCGGACCCCCCTCTAAATCCGCCCCTGCCTGAGGACTACGTTTAGTGCGTCTTCAAGTTCAAACGGCCGCCTGATCGTTCCAACTGTCGTCTGCTCTTTCAAACGTTTCGCGTCGCTCTCTTAGACGACACCGGCCCGTAGACCAAATGTTGGACAGGTACTTGCGATAAAAGTAAGTGCAGGCCTCAAAGGACTTCAGTTTGAAGGTTGGTAAGCTAGGCTCAATGTAAACAGTAGATAAAGGAGATGTTGATCATTGTTACCAGTGGCCATCACCGACTTGTTATGCCTAATTCACTTGGTCCGATTCTGCTTGCGAGTTTCAGTATCGACGTCGACCATCTCAGCTACGGTTCACGCTTTTGCAGCCCGAGCGACGTCGCGACTGAAAATTGCGAGCGAAATCTCATCATGCGAATCAGGCTTTAGCGTACATTCTGCGGCGTCCACGAGGAATGAATCGCCGCATGACACATTATTCACGCGAAGTTTTGCGGTGTAACAAGCCTCGGTAATTTCGCTGAGGCCGCTCAAGTAGTCAGGCATTGCCAGGAAGACGTAAAATCAACAATTCGAACGCGAAAAAGGGCAGGGGACTCACACCGACGCCGACAACATCGCATTTCAATGGTTTGTGTATGGGCGACGGCGAGCTTCTTGCCCACACTCCATCGCGCATGCGCGGCGCCGGTGGCGTCCGCTAAAGGCGCTCCGGTTTGTTTGTAAACATGAGGTGGTGCATACTAGGACCAGAATGTCGAACCGAAACCGAAGCGAACCGAAAGCCGGAAACGAACCGTTATTTTGAACCGAACTAAAACTGAACCGAACCGAGATCTTCGCCGCCATCTTGGAACTGAACCGGAAGTAAACCGGAAAAAGACATATTAGTAACCGGTTCAATACGGTTCGCGGTTATTTTTATTTAATTTCAAAATGAATGTTTGAGAAATAAAAATTGGCAGCTATATTTCTGCGTACTGATCAAATCTTTATAGTCATAATTCAATGTATGAGAAATCGTGGGTTTTTTGTGGTTCTTCTGTATTAGCCTATGATTATTCATGTGTCATGTGATCACGTGACGTCATGGTGTCAAGGCATACTGTCAAGTAATGTTATGTCACGTTGCCCCGTGACGCCATGTGACTCACTGCGTCAAGTCGACTTAATTTAAGGAAGTAACTAGATTTATTAACCTTGTTCATAGCGTGACGTAACATGACATCACGACTTCGCACCGCGAGTCAACCTGACACCCTGACGTGCTCGACTGTCATAAGCCCGAGTCGGGCACTCGGGTTTATGGCAATCAGTATCTCCAAAAATTCGGGTAATGGCTCCTGCTCAATCAAAGATGAGAATAGCCGAACTCTAACAATGTCTCAAGCCCAGCTTATGCTCTAAGCCAGTGGTTCTCAAATAGGGGTCCGCGGACCTATTGGGATCCGCGAAGGCATTCTAGGGGTCCGCGAAGCCCAACTTCATCAATCAAACACGGCAATAAAAGTTGTATTTTCTCAGATTGGAAAAAAACGTTCTAATTTTCGTGTAATTTTTCTCGTGTATGCGTCGATAAGACAAGTCTACTTCACACTAACTCTTAGTTACATCAATTTATTAAATCACTATCAGAATTAACCCACACATTTCCCTTCCCCTCACCAAGAACGGGGTCCTCCATCATCTACGACGATCCACAAGGGGTCCGCGGAACATCAATGGTTGAGAACCACTGCTCTAAGCTTTGCCTACATCAGCGCATGTTTGTGATGAAAACTGACGGTATATAATTAGCGTCCAGATCACGTAGCCGCTTGTTCTAATTGCGAGTTGGGAGGAAAGCTCTTTCGTTCCTTTATTTTTTCTGCGTCTGCCATTGTGCATATAGAGTGAAAACTTATAGGTGATTCTGCAAGTTATAAATAACAGGGATTAGTTCTTAGTGGTATTTACTGAAAGTACAAAAACGTTTGCACGACACATTTTACATATACGCACATCATTGAGACAACCAAACATGTTTTCGTTGTTGCTGAACTGTCTTATAACGTGGTCCCCGAAAATAGAAGCATTGAAAGAACTAAATGTGACCTAATAATCTAACGATAAATAGAACTCTAAGTATGTACGGGAGGGACACCTAGAAAAGAAAGATTTATAGTGGCCTGAGAGGGAGAGCCGAACGATGGCGGCCGCTCTAAGTCTCACAGAAGTGTTGTTCTCAAGTACTTTCCCAAGGTTTGATCACCTCCATAGTTTGCACAAACATCAAAATAAAATAAATGAAGGATTACTGTTAACAAATGACATCTAAATAATTATCGATCTAACATCCCCAAAAGAGGAGAGAGTTTCTCAGGAATAAAAAAATATTGGGGAAGCATCAAAAAAAAAAAAGGAAAAGGGGGGGGAATTAGAAGACATACTGTGCTGTAAAGGTTTCTCTGCTCCGTATCTTCGGCACACACCAGAGGAAGGCGTGGTCCCGAAAACTCCTTTGTTTTGCAAAAATACTCCTGCCAGAAATCGCGTTTTCCTTTTGGGACACGATCGCGCCGTTCCTCACGACGCTGCACTAAGCAAGAATAATATGTGTTTCTCGGATACACAATTTTCGCTGAGTGCGAACCCTGGACAGTGTGCATTTTGCACCACCGGATTTAATATTCTCAGCAAGAACAAATTGCAATGACCACCAGCATATAGTGCGATGACATCACGTGCAAACAATGACAAACAGTTCAGTTTTCCGGTGAAATGCGACTTCACAACACTATACTTCGTTTCAGCTTGGGTCCAGACGCAGCCGATGCTACAAGCGCGAGCTCCGGGCTTCCAGCGTCCCTGCCAAGCACGCGCGCTCGTGCAGTACAGGCACTGCTCCAGGGCCACACGCTCGTGCTTGTAGCATCGGCTGCGTCTGGACCCAAGCTGAAACGAAGTATAGCAAAAGTGGATGTGCTAATTGTAAAGTTGTGCAGCATATATAGCAGTCTCGCGATAATATACCACAGACTAATAAATTGTTACAGCGTGCATGACTGATAAACTACAGAGTTGTGAAGTGGGAGCCCGAAACAAGTGCGCGTAAAACCGAGTATAACATTAGCCTCCGCAGACAGTATTTTATGAAGTTACGAGCTCCTGCAAGCAGATTTCCAGATGTGTTTTCTATTAGAAATATATTGTCTGTCCCTTCGCGCTAATTATGTGTAATTAGAAATATAATTGCATGCATCTCTACGTGTTTCGTTTTGCAGTGCGGTGTTGTGTATGGGATAATTTAGAAGAATACCATTTACTATCTCTCTTTCTGCACATTTTGTGTATTTGCTTTCAGATCCATTATGTGACTACACAGTCCTTTTAGGTATACCCCGCGATCCAATGTTTCACACTTCCAAAAAAAAAAAAAAAGGCGTTTCCGCAGAGTAAACAGCTGGCGTATTTTCGAGCATCGTCATTCCGTGTCGGATTTAAGCGGTTATGTGAACTTCATACAGTCAACTTTATTTATGATAATGAAAATGCATTTAATTACTGACTAAAATTCGACTACATAAACGAAGGGCCGATCAGCTTAAAAATATACATCATAAATGAATGGAGTCCCAAACTACCTGACAAATGCCCTGCATTTTTTTTTTACGTTGTTATTGTCGATAGACGTGTGCAAGTGATTTGCGAGAGCGTTGAACACATTTCCGATTTTGAAGATCATTTAAATAACTATGCGTTCTTGACACATATTTCACTTCTCAAACATATAGAAATCTGATATTGGCTCTTTTATCTGATAAACAACAATGTTATGTGTCTGTAGGCTGGACAAAAACAAAGTATACTGCGGCGCGTGGCGGAACTATGACGATTGCGCTCGCAGACCGTCAGAAAGTGACCAATTAAATACCTGCAATGTCGAGTAGAGTATGAAATACTAGTTCGTTGCTGAAATTTTCTATTTGACAAAAAGTCACAAAATTTTAACCAAAATCACCAAAACTTTAACAAAAATCAACAAAAAACTACTGTGATGTTTATTTGAAATTTGAATTGACCGGCATCTTGCCAAGAGCAAACCTCAAACACCAAGCTTTGCCGAAAATATTCACTTGGGTACGCGCTATTTTAGGCCAGATTCGATCAGAGCACGAAGGTACGTATAGGTTAGAGTGAACAATTTTGATCACTCTTTTCTGCATGATTATTCGCCTGCATCATGGTGCTGAGTGTAAACAATGTTGGTCAGGAAAACAAGTGTTGTCATTGCCGCTCAATGTTGTCCCAAATCTTTCGTGGCATTTTGAAAATAGTATTGCTTTTAGCTTAGTACCGTCGTCATCATGAACTATATTGTAAAATGTATTTCGTAGATTAGCTTTCACAGTATATATTGCAAAGAGGCTGCTCATTTCATGATTTTATGGACTGTAATTAATTCCTAAGTTTAAGAGCACAACTATAATTCAAATTTTATTACCTCGACACAAAGTTGTGTCAATCATGAGTATTTTAGGCGACCTACCAGATTGATAACCTTTCGATTCATGTAAAATATATGCGACTGAGGAAAGCAAATGGGTGTTGAGTCGTATAAGCACGACGTTTTGTATATTAATCTAGTTTTTATTTCACTATTTCCTCAAAAACAATTAACGCAATTTCTTGTTTTTAGTACCTGAAAATTAAAGAGGATTGATTGTGCGAATGAAACAACAGCTATATAATAACTCGTTTCACGGTTGAAATAGTGCTTATTGCCAAAATAACGCGGAAAATATATTTGCCATTTTGCGGTCCAAACCAGATCGAACCGGGCTGAACCGTTATTTTTGCTACCAGGAACTGAACCGATATTCGTGAACTCGAACCCGAACCGACAAAGAGTTCGGTTCGACACTCTGATTATTTGGGAGCAACATCAGAAATGCTCTACCATAATATGCGTTAAGTGGCGTTTTCTATTACTTTCGCAATTTAAACGGTGTTTTGCTTTTCAAAGAACTTTTGATTTTTCCACGAAGTTTTGCTCTAATAAGAAGATAAATGTTTCGGGGTTTACACTCGACTTTGTTTGCACATACATGATATACATGTGTGGTTTTTAGAAATGACTAATTGTATATCCTCCCTTGTCTTAATACTCGGAAAGGGTCTTCGAGATAAGTGAAGAAATAAATAAACTATAACGAAGTTTTTGATGTCAGCTGAGGTTTTCGTCGTCAGACAGACGCTACTGCCCCAATAAATGTCCTCAAAATAGGAATACCGGAACTGAGCTACGTGTTGTGCGAAGAAAACTGCTTTTCGTGCAATTCATTTTTAAAATCCGGCGGAATTTTCTGAAAGCCAAAACGTCCCCTCTTTTGGGGGGTTCCTCCCCCTCGGCGTCAGCCGATCGTTCGGCCCGAGTCACCGGGGGAGAGTCGGGACACAAGGACAACAAAGCGGGCCTCGAGCCCTCGGGCGTGGGAACCCGAGGCATTGGGCGGCGTTGTCGCTGCTCTTGCTTGGACCTAGTGTGCCTAGCTCATAGAGTCTCTCCAACTGCTTGATTAGTGTCACGTGGTTTGTGGGCTGAGTTTGCAACACGAGCTACTCGTCGAAGAGCCAAAAGCGGCGATGGTGTCCGAGCGATCTCGCCTAAATAAGAAAGCCTCAATGCCGAATTTTCCCGCGTCACTACTAAAAGAGGCCGCCGCAGAACACTGGTTGGACACAACTGCGGTGTTAGAGTTCGGCTGGGGATCGTGTTCTCGCCCATTAAACACGAGTTCAAGACGTGCGCCGATGCAGAGTCGCCTCTAATCCGTGCCCCTCGGTGGCCTCTT